>JAECUM010021745.1:0-91870 GCA_016617855.1 Megalonaias nervosa | reverse complement strand
CTATACCCTTTTCACGAACAACATCAATAGCTTTCATTCCTAGCTGCTTTGCAATCAGTATTGCTTTTGGGGCTATTCTTCTAAACAGACCCTGAACAACATCACCTAGTCCATCTCCGTAGGTCGTTTTGTATACTGGTAATCGAGAGTTTATTACCCTGACCATGGTAGGTCCACGAGTATTGTGTATGATCATTTTATTATTAAGTGATTTTATAACTAATTACATACTTAGTCACTATAATAATCATAAGTGACATCGTCACTGATTTCATTAATGAGGGATCGATATACATTAATATCCATTATACCGCCACTAAATAATCGTTTGCAAATATCAGCTGCTTCATTAATGATTTCTGGGGAATTATTACCAGCTCTTTTTCCTCCGATGAGAATTTCTAATCGATCGACATCAGCAAGAACGTTATTGGGACAAGTAATAAGACCACTTCCTAAACCACTTCCAGTTGCTTCGGGAGCGTCTTGAAATTCCTCTTCTTCCTCTTCACTTGGTTTCGGTGGTGTTTTTTTACTTAGTTTCGGTGGTGTTTTTGGTGATACTGGATAATCACGAAGTGATTGCTCAAATGGTTTTGGTGTTTTTTGTTTTGGAGGTTTTTGTTTTTTCTCCTTTTTTATTGATTGAATAAAATCATTAATTTCACTAATATAATTCCGATATAATGGATCATCAGCTCTAGCTTGTTCAACATTCTTATTTATGCGATATAAATATTTTCTCCATTGATCACTGTTTTTAATATCTTTATAGTGTTCAGGTTTCATTAATTTATCTCTTCGACTAAAACCATCCACAGCAAACTCAGCTAGTTGATATAGTTTCAATCTTTTAATTGCTTTAATAGTTTCTTCATTAAATTTATTTATCAATTCAGCAGTACTTATATGACCTGTTGATTTTGGTTCAGGGGCTGGTGCTTCAGCACCTTCTGCTTCATCATCTTCAGGTTGATCTTCATCTTTAGGTATTTCCGGGACTGGCATCGCAGCAGCTATTTCGGCTGGAAGTTCACGTAAAATTCTTTTTGTCTTTTTTGTTCTTCTTGCTATTTTTTCAGTTCTTTCTGCTATTTTTCCAGCTGCTTCAGCGGTTTTCTCTAACACAGGTTGAATACCTTTAGTGGTCTCGGTGATAGGTTTAAATAATTTTTTTGTATCCTCTTCAAATTCAACTTGAGATTCCTGACGCGATTGTAGTTGTTGCTTAACAGAATCACGAACGGGTAGATATTTTTAATTGCCTCTAGTCGCTCTCGAGCTAATTTAGCTGAGTGTGGTTCTCCGATACTCATTATTGATAATATCTATAATGGCTGTTTAATTTATAGCAGCAGAGAGGGTGAATGACATACGCGCGTGACCAGATTGTGAAAAAATCTGGTCAATTAAAGAAGTTTTCATTATTAAGGCAAAAATGTTTTTTTTTCAGGGAACCCTTAATTTTCAAAAATAAGGTCTCTACAAAGTTGTAGGGTTCACCCTCTCTGCTGCTCACCGTATACTAAACAATTCAAAATAGTTGCCAGCCAGGCTACTTTTGAGATATTTTACTTGCCTTGAACCCATCGTGTAAGCTGCTTTGGGTGACTAACTAAACCTCCTGTTTGTATCCCCTTCCGATTTCAATAACGGAAATCTTTAACGTAATAAAAAGTGCACAGAGCTTTGTCAATTCATTGATTTATAATTTCTAACCTGAATATGACCAGAGTGGCCCTAACACTAGCATTCTCTGCGCCTTTCATGCTTAACGGACTACTAACACGGCGCCATACTGCGTACACTATGGGCATGTTGATTACCTCACAACATTGGAACGTAATTCATCCTATTCGGTAACTGCCGGACAATTCCGTAAATTACCATAATGTTGACATGTACATAGAATTTACCCAGCTTGTTAAATCGACGTGAAAGGCAAATTGGTAATTGTCATTCTTTTTCTTTGCATGATTCGACGGTGTAAATATTGGAAGCAGACGACATAGTATTTTCCTTCTATTTACATACATGTGTACAGACCCTTACGTTTTAAATGACCTTGTCCAGGAACTGAAAATGACTGGCGAACACTGGCGAAAATGACTGTCTTTTACACTGAAAACTTCCGTTTGGAATAAAACGCGCGGACGACAACGGTGTTAGGGTCCCACCTGGGCATAATTAGGTTTGAAATCAAATCAATAAATGAATTAAGTTCTGTACATCTCTCATTTGTGCTTTGTCTTTTAAATCGTTAAAAGTGTACAAACATAAACGGGGAGGTATAACCGGCTCGTATTTCATTGTCTACAAAATATGGTAGGTTTACATGCTTCACGTCAATTTTAAGAACAAAAGCATGAAACACCGAATTCAGAAACATATCCCTATCTTTAATTATCAATCAGTAATAGCTGAAAAAGCCACATCATGGTCTTAATTCACGAAACCATGCTAGCTAAACACGTGTGGTCCTTTTTAGCAACACAACGTGGAAAGTGCCGCTGTACGTGAAACCTAGGACATGGCTGATCTAATATAGAATAGATTCCCCAGATTCGACATGTAGGACTCGTGACTTGTGGATGTTATTTTTCTTTCTTTTAAATGTCAGTTTAAATGACAAATTCGATGTGAGAAATATTCCTACTGTTATAAACTACCAAATAGTAAACAAAACAAATACTAAAACCTTCATATTTCAAAGTAGGCACAGCTCCTTTAACCAGAATTTACTATTCTCTGTCCATTTTTACATCCATAACAATTTAAGAAATAAAAATTTCAGTAGCTCTATACCAGGAAAAAAATGCCTCAGAAGTACTAATTTATTTTCCCTCTGTAGTTAGTATTATCTACCTTCAGGGGAAAACAAATGTATGTATGTATGTATGCAGTTATATGTGTGTCTGCATGCATGGATCTATGTATGTATGATTAGACAGTGCTATTCATAACAAATTATGGCTCAAAAACTTTAAGAATCAAATGTCATACCGTTTAATCTTTTAACACATGAGTAAAATACATAGTTATAATCATTTCTGCAATATATATATATATATATATATATATATATATATATATATGCACACTTACACAGGTGAAAGCTTACTTATAAGAAAGATGTACAGTAAATACTCCAAATATAACAATTATACAAGTGAATATGCTAAAATGCGAAATTAACAAAATGGTCAGAACGAGGTGGAAATAGTAGGTGAAAACAGAAGAAGCTCAAGTGGGTCTGACATTGCTCACCTCTGCTTAATAGCCTAATACAAGATGGGTCATAAAAGTTTTCTGTTGAATGTACCCATACTTCCAATGCTGCTGATTGCATGTTTTGAAAACTGCTTTAATTTCTGCATCTTCATCCATATTTAATGGAACATCAAAATCATTTGTCCATTACTGAAAGTCCCCTATACTGGGATACTTTGTCACAAAGTAGGTCAATTTATGTTCAGTGTTTATCTTAGATAAAGCTACATAAACATTTTTCTACTTTTAGTGACATCACTCATATTTAATTGTGGAAAAGAAGTATTGGTATCAATCTGAAAGTTGTTTAAATTAAGACACTTTCTGTCAAATCTGAGAGTTTAAGTGGTTAATTTGAAGTTTTTTCTTTCTTTTTTCATTCACAGCAGCCATGTATGATGGCAGATTGATTTGTGTAAACTTAAAGCCGTTAATATTGATTTTCCATTCAGAGTAACAGCAGCCAAATCTGATAGTGAATAATCATTTGTACCAATTTCAAAACCCTAAATTCCAGAATGCTTTCTATCTTTGGTCAATTTCCAATGAGCAGTTTCAGTGCAGTTTGGTCATATCCTGTTGAGCTGTTTTACAGAAGAAATCGTTTTAAATGGTTTTGTGTTTTTTTGTCCATGGATCTTCATTTTGTACAAAATATAAAGCTCTCTATGCCAGCATGTTTTCTGTCAAATTTGGTAAAATTCTTTCAATGGTTATTTTAAACCAATCACTGACATTTATTTTTCTTCTATCTTTAGTAACTGCAGCTCATTTGAAAGCAGATTGGTTATCATTTGTGGTCAAATTCTATTAAACGGTTCTGGAGAAGTTGATCAGAGATTTTATATTTTTAGTAATGGCAACCATATTTGATGGCTGATTGGCTTAATTTGTATACACCTGAAAGCCTTTTATACAAAGGTGCTCTGTGTCAAGTTTGGTTGAAACTGGTCTTTGGCGAGAAGCTAATATCTATTGACAGATAACTGTCAAGTGACCAATAACTGTCAAGTTCTACTTTTACTCAAAGTGATCGTATCTGAAGGTGGGTCAGCATCAGGCCAGGATGCTGTCAAGTTTACTCAAATTCTAATCACAGTTGTGGACATTTGTAGTAATGGTGGCCATGTCTGATGGTAGATTGGCATCATCTGTACAGACTAAAAACTCTTCATGCCAGGTTGCTCTCTGCCACATTTGCTCAAAATTGGACTATTGGTTTTTTAAAAGTAGTTCAAAATAGTACTTGCCGATAGATGTGCAATGGATATAGGCCATACCATAAGGTCACTTAGTTTTATGGCCAGCTTCTCTAAAAAACTTCATTATATTCTTGCTATTGCAAAATTTGTATCTCATTATTCATGACACCATATGACTTTGCAATCAAGTGTATTTGTTCAATGTAATAAATAATCATGTATGACAATGGACTCCCTCAAGGGGAGACTATTGAGTCATGCTGAAAAGACAGTTCACTGTATTTGATACTTGATCAGGCAGTTATTTCACTAAATTTCTCACCATTACACTTCTAATCATGACTGACTTTATCTCGTTAATGGTTAATGCAGTGAAAAATAAAATACTTAAAAATCAGCAATATGAGAAAGAAATCAAAATATCTCAACTTGCTTTAGACAGTTTGGGAAATTGTGAAACCAGTGCCAGAACATCAAACAGGCATTTTTAGACCACAAAATGACGGCGAGCTTAAGCCTCTGCAACTAGATTTAGGCATCCTCTGCTTACAGTAAATGTAAAATCAAATTGTTGGCTAAATCTGAATGAATTGTTGTCTAAATCTGCAAACAACAATGTATGTCGAGAAACTTCTGAATGGTTCTTTTTATTTTTGTAACTAATGATTTTATCATGAATTGGAAAAAAAATTGACCTCGAAAAGATGAATGAGAAAATTCTGCATTAATTATATATCTTCCAACAGAAATAACTATTGCAAAAATTACAGTTCTGTTCCAAAAATAAATGATGCAAAAAGTTACATCTGTAGCAATTTCCCTACATGTGGTATGCAGAAGGTCAGTGGTGAAATGTGCTGAAGTCTGTCAACTAACGAGGTGTTTTCTTCTTTAGAAGGTGATAGTTGTCAGCTTTTTAAAACATGTCCATATTTAAGATGGTTCAAATGAGACCAAAACAAACATCCCAGAGGAACTGTTTAAATACTAAAATTTACAAAAGTACTGGACATAACCTGTTCTTGAGTGTCTGCAGAATACAATGATACAATATGATGTACAGTTTTACTGTTAAAAAAATACTTGGACAGCAGTGATTAAAGCATCACTTAAGGAGGTAAATTTTATTCCCGTTAAAATATTCACAAGTATTATATAATTGTAGCATTATACTTGACACACTCGGTCACTCAATCATATCCTAATGTGGAAATACTCGGCATTCAGAAGACTCAATGAACAGAGCACTCCTATTTAGGTAAAAAGAATCTTCCTTATAAGTAAGCATTAGAACATCACACTCTGCATACATGTAACTAACATTTTCAATCTGCATACTAAAGTGATACAAGTAGAAGACTATGCAACTCCATGCACATGAATGACAGTTGAGAATTTGAAGACTAGTTAAAACAATCAGCAATGATAAAATATATTTGATCCTGTTGTGAGAAATCAGGCTAAACAATTTACTGTATAACGGGTTATCTCCATAGAGCCAAAATTTCTTGCTCAATTGTACAACATTTTTTTCTCGTTTTTAATTTGTGTGGCTGCCTTTTGAGCATTATTCCCCAAATTCAAATTTATAACTATAAGGCCTATTTACATATTTTTAATAAGCTTGGAAAGTCAAAAACAAGGTAGCATTAAACAGGTCTGATAAAGTTATGAATGTTTTGTTAATTACACGAGCGTGAAGAGCATAGTAACAGAAACCTGGTATTAAAACATTTACACCATAAAAATGCAATCTACCACATATACTTATAAGTCTAGTCCAACTGCAAAATGCAGAGACCCAGATCGGCTGGCACATTAAGCAGTTTGTTGGGAATAATCAGTATAACAGTGCATTATGAAATGGCAGATCAAGGTCCATGTTTGCAGCTGGACTCTATCTGAATGCAAATATATGGTACCATAAATCTGAGTAGAGATGAATGTAACTGTTCATACATGTATACTACCTCCAGGGGCATTCTGAATGCAATGAACCAGACTGATCTGTAGCAAATAGTCTTGAGAAAAACTGAGGTTGAGCATTTACCATTATAGTGTACAAGATGTGTGTATTATCTACACTCACAGGCAGTGAAAAGTGTATGTTACAATTACATTCTGTGTACCTATGGCTCAATATCCTCTGAAATTCTCTTCTAGGTACAAAAGCCATTCATATGCTTCTTATTACAGGTAAATGCCAATACGATTTCTTTTGTAGGAAACATGTACCAGTTGCTTTGTTTCTGACTGCACACAGAATAACCATGAATGCATAGGCATTTGCATACAGCCCAAGTTGGTACAAAAGTAGGTTAAATTTGTCTTATTAACACTAGGTATTTGCCAAAATTTACATAGTTATGTAATTAAAACCAGAACTTCTACAACAATTTACTTCACAACTGTAATTAACATGATCCTTGCTACCATCCACTTTACAACTGTAATTAACACTATCTGTGATACCATCCACTTCACAACTGTAATTAACACTAGATCTTTGCTACCACCTCAGAATTGTATCATTAACATTAGATCTTTGCTACAGTCCACTTGACAAATGTCATTTACACTATATCTTTGCCACAGTCCACTTAATTAAAACTAGATCTTTATGCTACAGTTTACTTGACAATTGTGTAGTTAACTATATTTTTTGCTACAATTCGCTTCACAGCTGTGTAATTAGCACAAGATCTTCACTACAGTAAACTTGATAGTTGTGTTATTAACGCTAGATCTTTGCTGCAATTCACTTCACAGTTGTCTAATAACATGAAGTTCATAGCATTTTATGATGTAGTTAAAGGTAGATAGTTTATTATTCATTTCAAGTCCAAATTAAATAAAAAACCCTTTAACATTTATTACAATTTTCATAAATGTTTTGCTGAAGAGTAGTTCATTGCTTACATAAAAACCCTATGAAAATAACCCACAATACAGTGTTTTACTAAATATAGTAAATGATACAATGCCAGTGGCCATGTGAAGCAAACATATGAGTTGTAATGGTCCCTCTTCAAGCATACACAAGGAACCCTACTGATATATACTGCTCAACATTTAATAGGAATAGTATGAAAAACAAAACAAATCAATAAAGTCAATGTAGATTTATGTCAATGATGAAGGGGTACCAAATGTACATGCAAATCACTACTGTGTCATGCATATTACCTGTCACTTACTGTTACAATTTCAGGTACTGCAGTCCTAAACAAACAAATAGATGGGAGCTAATCTGTGTTATATTATCATGAAAGCTTTTCTATCCCTACTGAATGTCAGGCAGTATATGTGGACAGTCCTGACTGGTTTTTAGAATGCATAACACTAGTGTAACATCAATATCACATAAGCCACCAATAAAACAGCAAGAGCATACAAATGCAACACAAGTACATAATAAACACGTGGAGTGATGGAGAGAGAATATACAGTCGTGTCCAGTGCTGTATGTTCTTTGTATTTTATTGGTAACTTGTGTCACTGGTGCTGCAGGGGTACTTCTAGTGGTTTACAATCATATCTGCCATTCAATAAACAAAAAATATTTAATGATACAAAACAATAGTTGGTTGCCAGGCTTATACACTATACAAAACTGTACATATTCCATGCTGGAACTAAAGTCAATGTGACCTAATTCTCTAGAATGTTTCAGAACAAAGCAAGGAATGTCTTCCTTAGTTTACATGAAATGTTATGCCTAGAGAGGTAGAAATGTGAGACGCTGAACTTCATATACAACATTAATTTATTGATATGTAGGTGACTTCACACAACATAGCTGGAATGAAGATACAATTACAATGCTTCAAACCAAAATGATGAGAATACATACTTGATGTCCAAAGCCATTATCTGAACACAGACATAAGAAAGTTTAAAAAAAACATCGATTTGGTAAAGACTTCTTCCTTCTAGTGTTTTGGGTGTACATATATGCCTATGGATAAATATACAAGTTTTACTGCTTGGTTTCAGCTTTCATAAAAAAAGAGACATGTTAAAAAAAGTTCGAGTCTGAAGAACAAATTTAAGCTGCAATTTTGATTCCTTGAAATTCAAAATGCTATCTCAACAGAAACCATTATTGCAGATTAAGCTAGAGACAATGCAGAAATCGATGACATAATTACACCACGATTTTTCAACATTATTGCATATAATAAAAATGCATAAAAAGTTAAGTTAAAAATGTACATCATTTGTTAGCAAACATTCATATTATGCAATTTTATATTTATTATACAAAAATGAATCATCTGACTTTGATTTGCACTTCTGACAAAATAGGGCTTCTACTGTTGTTCCATTTGACTTGATCTCGGATGTTATTCTGAATGCAGAAAACAATTCAGACCAGTGCAGTTCGCTGGCTTCAAAAATCAACTGCATCTTGTACTATTATATTTGTAGACATGGAGGACACTAATCATTTCTATTAAATAAGTTGGTATTATAATAAAGGGATGTTAGATGCAGGTTAGATCAAAAGGGCAGCAAGAGCTACAGCAACATATTTCATGCAGTACTTGGCTTTTTAGCACACGTCATTCATGTTTGAGATTGGCACTGCTTAGAGTGAAGCAGTCTACTTTGAGCCAATGAAGCTGATGTAGGCGTAGCTAGTGTAGAGACCCAAAACTCTAGCTGATGTAATCTGGTGACATTCTGCATTTGCCATTTGTTTGTGTTCAACTATGAGAATGGAGTCGAGGCATCCTTAACCTGATTTTGATGGTCCACAGGTACAGTAATTTACTATATCATATGTTATCTGTTTAATGTAGGCTCAATTTGATTGGATAACAACACAAAAAGCTAAATAAATGACGTGCTAGTACTGCTTTCACGTGGGTAAAATGTGTAACTTTGATACCTAATTTTGATTCTACTGGATCTGATCTCATTTTTCAGAGAGACTAAATCAAACCAACTGAGTAAATTCTCTTTTTTAAATGACAGCTCTTGAATGACTTCTTGCATACATATGGAAAACTCACCATTATCTATCATACTAGGTCTACTTGCATCATGAAGTAGACCTAGCTATGATAGGAAATGGTCAGTTTTCCAGATGGATACAAAAGGTTATTCAAGAGTTGCCATTAACATATAAAACCTTCATGATAGAAAGTCAAAGCATTGTGACATTGTACAGGTAATAATTTTCAACAGTTTATCACCAATTATACCGCCATAGGTTTTCTTATTCAACTAATGAGAGAGGGTGATAGAAAATTCACAGACACACTATAATTTGTAACTCAGTCCAGGAATTGGGTTTCAAGAAAATAAAAATTGTTACAGAGGAGGAAAGGGGAAATCATTTTCTCTGCTTAAAAAAATTACAAGATACATTCATAATAAAAAGCTGGATTACCTATGTCACCACAATGCCCTCTGCAAATTTTTGAGCACAATACCATTACATAGCAGTGAATCAACTGTGATCCATAGATCATAAAATCGCAATTTGCAATGTCGTGAAATTTTTTATTAAATTAGGAAACTAAATCAAAAGTATTTTTCTTTGTATAAACAATTATGCACAGTAGAACACATCTAGTGTCATTAATTTATGACAATTTCATATTGTGAATATGATGTATTAAAAAAATCTTGTGAATGTTTAATAACACTGAAATATAATGATTTACAGTAACATTCTTGCAAAGGAAACTCAACACTTAAGTGTAGCCCTGTTGGCAATATATTGGCCTATTGCTGTTTAACCTCCATATCTTTTATTCAAACCAGAGATATCCAAATCTAATTGTAATTACTATGTTTCCACTGGTCACAAATATGTTTAAAACCTCTGAAGCTGTGAGAACGACATTTAAGATGGAATGTAAAGTTTTTATGTTGAGCCATTGGTAATTACATTTGAAAGAATGTTTAGATAACATTGCAAGTAAAACAAAAATTACTGAATATCAATGTGAACATTATTGTTCATCATACAGCTGCTGTTGAGTGTATATAGGGCTCTCCACCTATTTCAATCCACAGACTTTACAAAGATTCAAACTTAAGATCCTTGAATTAGAAAACACATCTGAACAAAATGGAGTCCCACAAAGATCTTCATTTTTTTCCACAACAAATATGCAG
Organism: Megalonaias nervosa; assembly: GCA_016617855.1. NCBI lineage: Eukaryota > Metazoa > Mollusca > Bivalvia > Unionida > Unionidae > Megalonaias > Megalonaias nervosa. The sequence continues at coordinate 81,266 of JAECUM010021745.1, read as the reverse complement.
GTAAATTACTGACTTGGCAGAAATTTTGGATTCAGTGATTGGGAATGGAGTTCAGGCCCGTCATTTTTGTGAAGGAAAAAAAATTTAAATAAAAAGTTTCAGATGCAAACTGCTAAAATTATGAATTGTGAAGGTATTAAACTATTCACGTAAAGACAGAGGTATATTTTGACCCTTACCACCCATAAAGTACCCTGCATATTTGTGATAAAGTAATGAGATGAAATGATAAGAAAAATATATCAACATTTGATATGTCTAAACAAGGACGTCATTTAATTTATGTGAATGGAAGTCCTGATACACTATAATGTCAACCTGAGTATTTTTGAACCTGGCAATATGCTTTGCATCAGTGCCGATATGCTACAATGTTTACCACTATCCTTTCAACATAATTCTGTTAAATAAACAGTTAACTAACCTGAACCCTAACCTAAGCCCTTGAAAGACATCTTTTCTTACTGTTTCTAGTCATGTTATTAGGATAATCTGGGATAAGTACGCTTCTGTTCAAACCTCATCTATTTGCTGTATTTCACATGGCTCAGTATACAATGCAGGTTCAGAGTTTTTAGTTTATACTATCCTGTGATCATGCAGTAATGATGTCATCTGCATTTAGTTTCATTAATCTCTCATTTTCACTATCAGATTGAAATCTAAAAATCTTATTCATCTCATTTTCACTATCAGACCGAAATCTGTAAAATGCTTTATTGTTCAAGTTTGTTAAATCCTAATGTATGATTATGAAGAAAAAAGAACGTTGCCCAGCAGCAAGTTATCCCCATGCTGAGAGTTTGCCAGTTCAGGATCTGATATTAAACTGAAGAAACAAAGTTCTAGTTGGTTTACTTAGCAATGGTGTGGCTGGGGTAGGACTAAATTGGAAACTACAGTGTGATTATCAGATTTTCAAATCTTCCATTATTTTACTTTTTATTGAGTTGCTGTTATTGTTGCATTTTCTGGAATGGGTATGTGGTCAGAAAGACTTTATGAATGAAAATTTGCATGCCCACTATGAGTTACTCTTATTTTAATACACTGTAATATCACAAATTTTTGTGGGGTACCAATTTTCATGGATTTCATAGTTGCCTTGAACCATGAATTTAAAGACCCAATTAAAACTTAGCCACATGATAATGAAGGCCACTCCCCCCTCCCCCCGCATACGTTTCATTCCTTGAGATCTACCAAGTTATTAGATAAATAAACAGCATTTATTTAATCTGGTAATAAAATATTATCATTTACATGCATTTGTTTTATTGCAATGCTTTAGAAAAAAGAATTATAATGCATATTATGGAGTTTCAATGACGCTTATCTATACAGTACCTGGTAGCTGTAATTTTCACTCACTGCTTTCAATGAATATGTTTTGATATAAGGATAGAGAGAAATGAGAAAATATTTAAGGTATTCAAACACTAGTATTACTGAAAATAAAAGGAAGAATAATAAATGATACTAGTATATGACAATTAGATTTAATACTCATTCAAATTAATTCTGTATTCAAGTGACATGTTGTTGAAAAATTTAAATCCTTGTGAAATCATGTCTCATTTTATCCATGCAAGCTTGATCTTCCAGTGAACAACATGACTGCAAAATGCTCAAACTATTGCTTGGAGCACAATTACTAATGCAACACCAGGAATAAATCAGCTTCATTGATGAAGTTTCAAGTAAAGTTTTGGGGATGAAGTTGGTTCACACACGAGGCAGGTTCAAATAAAGGAGTGATGACATTGTTCAATTTCGTTAGCATTTTCACACTGACTGGCTCTAAATTCATTAAATGTTGACATTGCTTGCCAATTTCACTGAGCATGGGGGCAGCTGGTCACATTTGTTCATATATAGAATGACTATCCGAACCAACAAGGATCTAAGTTGAATTTTACCACTCTTAAGCCACTGTGTCAATGACAAAGCAGTCAAAAAAGTAAGTAATGATGCAACTTTATGAATGGTGTTTTAAGGAACAGATCATACACATGTACTTTAATAACCAGTTAGCTAGGTGTTGTTGACTGCATCAACTGCCTTTGATGTTGTGTACGTGATTGATCTAGAAGGGTGTTTGACATGTGCTCATGTAGGTACTAATATGGTTTTAACACCTGAAGCAACTCATTTGTTGATGGCATAGTTTCATGAAATAAATGTACATATGAATACAAAAACTTTGACAGGCAAAACCATCAATTTAAGTGCCCACCAAAAATTTCGTTTTTTTAATTAAAAATAAACAACTATGAAAACTGAAAATAAATGACACTACAGTAGCAGATTCTGATCAACTTAAATGCAGATAATACCAGAGGAATTTTTAGATTTTACTAGTTTTACAAACATTAAAAAAATGGAATGTGTCTTCATTTACATATATTTTCTAACAGTAAGCAACTGCTTCACAATCTGAATAAATATTACCAGTGCATTCTATGGGCAATTTGTTCACATGAATGCCTTATATAATTAGGATTTGGGTAGTTTTTCAGTCTTATATACATCCAAGAATAAATATTGTGTTTCACCTTCTTTATCACTGAAATGACATTTGTCAACTGTGAAAAGATAGTGTTCTGAAGAAAAACCTGGAATCTCATAAGTTCAAAGACAGTAACAAAATTATGGCTTGATAAAAGGATGTACATGTAAATCTGGGAAATAAATAACACCATGTAAACATTTTATATTTCATGGATTTCTTTTTAACTTTTGTGAGTACAGATTCTAAAAACACAATCTGTAATGCTACCATGCCTGAACCATGATGCTATCAACAATTCCTGGCAAAAATACTGACTAAATAAAAAATAAATAAAACAAGCTTCAACATGAAAATTTTCATGAATGATTGGATGCATTAATACAAAGGTCTTTTTTACCCGACAATGGAAATCAAAATTGGAAATGCGATAGCAATTTTTTAATCTTACCTTCCATTGCCTGAGCAGACGAAAACGGTTTTCTAAAAATGTATAGTAGCTGCCTGCAAAAAAGCATTTTGCGATATTTGGCCTTCCCAAATACATCTTGCAGGCACTATAACTTACTCCAACTACATGAACCTAGTCCTGAAAAATACTGGGAGAAACAGCAAATATCTTAATGCACCATACATCTAACAGTGTTACCTATGTATGAAATAAAATGCAGTCTCATTAAAACATTCAGAAAATTTGAATTCTTTTGTTTTGCTTTATTTTTAAATTCCATTTTTTATGGACAGAAAAGTTCTAGATTTAGATATTTGAATTACTGATGGAAATAAAACTCAAGTGTTTCAGAAAAAAGCATATTAGGTTATATGTAGATATTTCTTTTTAAATTAGGAACTAAAAATACAAAACAAATTTAAAATAATTAATGATTAATGACACTTAATAAATGAAATGCCATAGAATAATGCAGATACAAATAATATCAAAAAGCATGTTTCAGACATTTTAATATTGCAGTACTATTTTAAGGAATTCTTGTTACTCTTTGTTCAGCAATGAGACAATACCACATTCACAAGATTGCATACATTCCATTGTTTTCTAAACCAATCTTATTACTATTTATTTCCTCTAATTAGAGTGTACTTTTTTGTTTTTATTTTTAATTTTTATTCAGTTTACAAATTACAGATCATTCAGTTTAATCCATAAGGTTTTATTATTTCCCTACTTTGAAAACTTTTATTGAAATTTTTTAATCCAGTATTGTAAATTATTTTAAGAAAATCTTTTACATTTTTTCTTCAATGAGGAGAACTTTGCATAAACCCCAAATATCAATTAGAACATCTTGTGGATTTTCTACATAATTCCATCTTGGATATAAATACAGTGGAGTGATACAGCAAAAAGAAAACTAAAATGGAAATAGAAGGAAAATGGAGTAGAGTTCATTCAAACTCTTAAGTACACTGGGTAAAAGCATCATGATACCTTTATGGAAATACCTTCACAAGTTCAGAGAAGAAAGTTATTTGATCAATAGCGCTAGAAAAAAGCAACTTGGGTAACGCATTAGTCAAGGATAAGTTACTTCAATCGAATCACTAAATAATGCATTTGGTGAACAAGGTACTGTAATGGTGGCTACTGTTTTTGAAGTGCTTTTCCAATCACTGGCAGAAATGTCCAAGTTTGTTGTGATTACCTGAAAGCAGAAATTCTCAGTAGTCCTCATGGGTTGCTTCCCTTGCTCTGATAGGGAGACTGGTGAGAATGTCAGTGTTCTGTGCAAGTAATGGCAGCTATATTTGATAGCAGATCAGGATGCTTCCTGTCAAATTTGGTATTATTTAAATGAGTGGTTTTGAGAAGTCATTTAAAGTTTTTCATATTTTTAGCAACAGTGGCCATATTTGATGGCAGACTGGCATCACTTACACAAATTTCAAAGCACTTCATGCCACAATGCATTCTGTCAAGTTGGGTCAGATTCAAGTATGTAGTTTTGGAGAAGTTGTCACTAAAGTTCGTCTATTTTTGTAACTGGTACAGTTACATATATTGTTAGTAATGGTGGCCACATTTAAATGGGGATTGGCATAATTTGTATAAACTTGAAAAGCTTCCTGTCGGGAAGTTTGTCAAATTTGTTTAAAAGTTCTGATCATCGTTTATGTATAAGATGTCGTTAGCTCTGCCATAATAATGTGCCAAATTTGGACAAAATTGGTCTAGTGGTTTTCGAGAAGTTTGTAATATTGACTGCTAACAGCATATGCTGGATTCAGGGCCTCGACATAAGCTCACTTGGCCTTATTGCCAGATGATCTAAAAACCTGGTAGCCCAACTTAAATGTAGTATCCCAAAGAAGGCACTTCATTATGAAACTTTCAGGCTTTCCTGTTTCTTTCAACAAGTCATGGAAAAACATTCTCCATTGTAAATTATTTTAATAGTTATATCTGAATAAGTGTAGAGCAGGCATATGTGGTAGCCAACTAAACTATCCAAATTCAATATATATTAGCCTTGACCCAGCATTATGTTAGTCCTTTGGGCTTAGGCAAATATCTGCATGACTGGTTCTGAATTTAAGGCCCATCAAAATATTTCATCATTCATGTTCCATCTAAATATTATTAAAAAAAATAAACTCCCTTTTGCATGGGAATGTGACTGAAAACTTCATATATCACAAGTAAAACAGAACATAGTGCATCACAGATTGGTATGAGAACTGTATGTATGGTTATCTGCTATTTCTTGGAACATTTTGATGAGATTCTCTAGGCCAAATAAATAGCCTTGGTCAGGCCCAGTGTGAATGGCAGTATCCTCCCTAAATCCCGGGTGAGTCGAGTGTGCAAAATCGATCATTCTTATTTCTACTCGAGCTGAGTCCCTAAGAAATCCAGTCTGAGAGGTCGTACAATTTCCCTGCCCTACATATTCTGTTTGTGAAGAAATGATACTCGTATTTTCCCCTGAAAACTCATTTTGTGAGAAGGCAAAGTCATTGGTTCTCTCCTCTGAATATTCAGTATGTGAAGAGGACAATACATGAGGCTTCTCCCCTTGATATTCACTCTTCTCAGAAGATAGAACAGTGCTTCTGTTTGCTGAATAGTTCTCTGGTGCCAAGACACCTTCAGTCTGTGCTCTCATAATTTCACTAACATGTAAATTGTTCTCTGAACATTTTTGATTTTGGTCTTGATTTAATGCATCTTTCATGGACTTGTCCTGTCCATCATACATAATAAGAAGAGAACTGGAATAGAACCTAAATGAATCCTGTTTATGAATAATGCTCCCAAGACATTTCAGTTGTTGCACAATTGTTCCAATTAAGTCAACTCTTAGTTCTTGACCATTGTTCAGAAACTGGTAGAGAGAATCCTTAAATCCTTCCACAGAGAGACTGCGTCCAAAGTATTTGTTGTGACATACAAATCTTCCAGTATTTAGTTGATATACCTGCAATAACAATAATAATAACTAGAGGAAAAGTGGTCAATTTTTTGTACATAAATATACTTGTGCCTATCCCTCCCCCTACCACAAAATCACTAGTGGAGATCAAACAAAAAATGGGCATAATCCTTCTCAAATATTGTGTGTACAATGATTGGTAAATATGTGTATCTTTTGGTGATACGTATAATAATAAAACTGCAAGAAGAACTGAATTGCTACTCTCTTGCTCATAACTGAACTTGTCCAAGTTTGTGATGATACCAACCTATTTGCCAAATTTGGATAAAAAAACATGGTATCTAGCTCTAGACAGGTAATAAGCTCAGCCAATAACATGCACAGATCTCAAACTATTATACAACCTACGACGATAATGAAAAAAGCTTATTTACCAACTTTAAGAAAATCTTATTGAAATTCAGTCGCGGAGTGTTAACACGCTCATACAATAATATACAAGTTTACCATAAATATGATTGGATTTTGCTCATGATCAAAGTCATCCAACAGCTTGGTACAAGCCTACTGCCAAGTTTAGGTGGCACTCTAGTTTCATATTTTGCATAGGGTTAGAATTTTAAAGGAAAAGAATTCCCCCGGGTTTCCTCACTACTTATACTGGCTATTTAAAAAAGACCTTGTATATATTAGGTATTGTTCAAAGAACCTTTAATTCCCTTTATTTTAGTGTATGATTGATGGGTGTAATATGGGTTATAGAGTATACTGCTTGGCCTTACTCCAGATGTGCACCTTTCAAAAAAGTGCTAGCTCCACTTGATCATTTTCACTTCCAGAACTTCAGAGGTAAATTGTAAAAAAAAGAGCCAATAACTTTTTTTTTACATTTTATATGTTTGGTAATTCATTCATTGCACTTTCAGAAGCTGGTATTGTCTAGTCTGGCAAAATTCATTTTCCCTATTTTAATAGCTGCTAAGGATAGTGTACTTCAGACAAATTCAGGCTGATTTTTGGAGCACAAGGGAGCAGTCATTTTAGTTAGCAGTGTGCTAAGATCATTTACAATTTCTAAAAGTATAATATCCTAAGAAATGTCAGCCACATTACATCAAAGTAGCATAGAGGTATGCCAACATTCTCTCCACTATGCATGTTTTAAATGCAAACAACTTCACCTTACATACATCACTCTCTCAAAAGTACATAATAACTGGTGAGCGCCCCCTTAATCAAAATCCTATGAAAAATATTGTTCCCACTCAAACAGATGCATGATCTCAAGCTCACAAAGCCTATCCAAATCTTGAGAAAATAATCCTATTTACTTTAAGAATGATTAAAACAGGTTCAGAAAAACCATCTCTTACATAGTAAGAAATCACTCAATCAGCTGCAAGATCACATTAAAATGCACAGATCTTACTCATAATAAACCTCAATGGATATTCTGACCAAGTCTGAGAAGAATCTGTCTAAAGTGATGACAAACTCAATCATATACAAGATGATCTCATACATCTTGTTCATAATTGTACCCATATGATACTGAAGAGGTGAGCCTCTTTATCAAGTTTTAACCCAAACCTGATGAGAATTAAATGGTACCAAGCTCAGCCAAACAGATGCAAGATCATCTCATTTGTATGTGTAGGTCCTGCTCTTTATGAAACTCGTACAAGATCCTGATCATTTAAGCTTATACTCCATGTATCATCAAAACTGGATTTAAAATACAGCCTCCACATGACAAATTCAGCCAGTCAGATGCAATACTGCTTCAATAATATGCATGAATCTGACTCGGTACTGAATTCCTCTAAGAATTTGATTCAAGCCCACATTTCAAGCTTAATCAAAATTGGATGAAAAATATGGTTTCCAGATTGGTAATTTCAGCCAATCGGATGCAAGATCATCTTATTAATATGCATAAAATCCTGTTCATTACTGAACTTGTCCACGTACTTCATGGTGTAAGCCAATATTTTAAGTTTGATCAGAATCAGACCAGAATATGGTCTCCAGAGTGATAACAAGCTCAGTCAATCAGACACAAGATCAACACATTAATATGTGCAGATTTCACTCATTCAAAATCATCCAAGATCATGATATAAATCTATCTTCCAAGTGTGATTAAAATTGGGTCAAAACAATTGCCTTCAAAGTGGTAGCAAGCAAATGTTAACAGATGGATGATGGATACAGGGCCATACCATAAGTAAACAAGATTATCTAAACATTGAGAACAGTGATTCATCCATATACACATCTTCACAATAGTCTGATTCATCGTAAGTTGTGGATTGCTTGTGTTCACATGATTCTGTTTGACACTATTCAGCCACAGGAGCAGTAGCTATGCAACTGCTTGTGTCCACAAGATTTTGCCATATGCCACATCATGGTCAAAATAAAGTTTAACAAAATTACCAGGAACATGGTTGTTTATTGAAATACTTATTTCCACACATGATTATAACATTTCTAAAGTTTCATGGCAATCCAATGACATTTACAGTACTAGTTGTTTCACAAGATTATATACACTGCCTTGAGCTGCAAGCCAAAAGATTCAATAACTATTGTTGATGTTTTGGAGTTTAATGCCATTTCTCAGTGCATGACTGGCTATATATGGTGGCCATCATAACTTGGTGGAGGGAGAATCCAGGAAAACCCCAATAACAACCACCAACCTGTGAGAAGCTACTGGCAGCTTTCTCGCATATCAACAATGGCCAAGCAATAACTTGTCAGAATTATGAAGGCTTAGTGATTGGTCAACATGCTTATCTTCTGCAGATGACCGTAATATTTACCCCATATCATAGCAATGCTTCAAAAACTGGGGACAGTACGCTCTAATAAGACTATCATACACTACATTAAGCTACACAGTAAAATGCACAATAACTCTAAAAAAAACTGCAGTAGCAAATTGTTCTGTTGATACTTGCATCTTCTTACAATGACCATAACACTTACCAAGGTTGACAGTAACCCATTAAATAATTTGAGACTAGTGTGTACAAGATTTTGTCATAGTGAATGCATCAAGTTAAAAAGGGAAATAACTTGTAGAAAAATTGCACAACAAAGTTATTTGTCAATTTTCCAATTACTGGACTTGGCTTTTAACATTAAAGAAGAACCTGTAGAGATGAATCTTTTTTATTCATATTTTTTCTTTCAATTGTTAACTGATAGGGGTGAGCGCACAACAAGCACAACCCACTGTTTGATGACAAATTATAAAGCTGGAATCGAATAAGATTCCTAAACAAGATCCCAAGTGGGCCTGGGGTACAATTGTCAGGATAATTTGGACCTAGCCAGATAAAATGGGTAGTAGGTAACATGTTTACTTTCAGTAACCTCATCTGGGCTTGATAGTGCATTGGCATCCCTTGTATGAATGTGAAAGGTGATCATGCTGATTGATCTGTAGCATTTGCTCTGATACACGTATGTTAAGGCAAATTTCGGAGCAAAAGTCATTAAATGATATATAAGTAACAATATCCATACATTTGTGGCTGTTATAAAGTGTGATCATAGTTTACAGCACCATACTGGAAACAGCTGGCTGGAGAAGTAGTCAAAAAGCAGGCTTTTTACCTAGATGCTATGGAAGGCACATTTTGGTTTGGGGAGCCAGCCATATAAATTTTTTGGTAGATAATTTTCCAAGAATTCATCCTAGAAACCAATTTTTCCTAGTAAAATATGTTTCTTTGATAATACTTACCTAATCAAAATACCTTAGGAGAACTATTTTAGTTCGCAAATCCAGCCCTCCCAGCTCCCAGATACTAGTTATAGCTAATGGGGCTAAAAGTTTTCTGCCAACCTAGATGGCAGTCAGGCAGAGTGATCTTCCCTTAGGTATAAGGAGGGCGGCAAAGTACATGAACCTGTCAGTTACTACTGGAGTGAAAGGCACGCTCTCTATGGAAGTAACTGGGGGGAGGCTGGGTGGGTGTATGTTTATTATGATTGGGAAAGCATTCTTGAAGAAACATTACTAGGAAAAAGTGGTTACTTCTTTAAATACATTACCCAATCATAATACCTTAGGAGAATAGGTAACAAGTGGAAGGAGGTACATCCACTTACCCCAAACATACCATCGCTAGTGCCTTAAGGTATGTGAGACAGCTTCTAGGTAATCTGACTTAAGTGGATTCCATTTGTCAGTGCACAGCCTTGAACAGGGAAAACTTTTTTCCCCTGCAAATCCAGCAGAAGTCATGAAGCAGTGTCTCAAGAAGCTGTCGATGACCTGGAAGGGGGGCCTGTTGAGCTGTGGATATAGGTCCCACTGGACCCTTTGGGATGTCAGATCGCAGAGATAAAATGCTAGAAAATGTGGAATCCGAACTCCATCCCACGGCTTGAAAGATGTCGACTAGAGATTAAGTTCAGCTGAATGTTGTGCTGATGGCAACTGCTCTAACCTCATGAGCAGAAATGTGTAACAAGTTCATTTGTGCTGGGGTTAGTTCTTGACATGCAGATCAAATACCCCACTTAATCCAGGAAAAGGTGATCTGTGTTGATATTTCCTCCTGTTCTTCATGAGGTAAAAATAGGTGCTATCTCCCTTAACACAGTGGCTCTTATATTGTGGTACCAAGCCTGATGCTCCTTTAGAAATGGTCCGGACATGTGCCATTACTCGATTCATCTGATGACTGAAGACCCAGGGGCTGGTGGGTGTTGAGTCCCAATGGGAGTGCCCTGATTTGGTATACAATATGGGAGAATTGCAGAACATCCTGGAAGCCTTGTGAATAAGGACATGAAGATATGCATCTTTTAAGTCCACACAGATGGCAGTCTCCCTCTTGGACAGCATTCAAAATGCACCATGGTGTTTCCATTGAGAACCAAGGGGTGTGAATGAACTCAGTGCATTTAGGTCGATGATTGGGTGCAGAGTGCCATTTTCCTTTGGGACCAAGAAAAGTCTGAAATAAAACCCCAGAGAAATGTCCGGACAAATGATTGGACCCTCTTGGTGCTTTATCCACTTTAGTTTGCAAGAACTGTGGCTTTTGCTGGTATGGAACTTTGATAGAACGGTTTTCAGAAGCAATCTTATATGTGGCCATTGGGTCCTTTAGTTGATTTACCATACCATCCCTGTATCAATGCTGTGGTTGTGGGGTAGGGAAATTGGTCTCCTTGGTGCTTGTTTGCAGACTTCCTCAGTCTGGCCATTAAACAGAAGGTCTGAGGATAAAGGATGCGCTCTTAGCTTGGCCTTATGGTGGTCCTTCAGGAAAGTGAAAGCAGAGAGCACTGAGTTGCATGCCACAACTGTAAATTTGTACCTGCAGCTACAGCATTGGTCAAAGTGTGTTAAGTAGCCCTGTTCAGTACTTGGGCCATTCTAGGGACCCACTCCCATGCAGGCCTTGAATTATTCAAAGCAGAAGAGGATAAGCTATGTTCTGCCTGTTGGAAGACAGCCATAGAGACGAAGTCCAACACTGAAGCCATGGCAAGGATATTGCACACTAACTACTGAGTGTCATCAAAGGCCATCCAGTCCATACATTTGGACTGGCTTTGTCATTCTCAAAGTGGTGACATCACTGTCAACTTCTGGGCTTTCCAAATGAAATACTGGTGTTTGGCCAAGGTAGAACTGCTGATCTGATGAAAGCAGGTCAGAATGTCAGTAACTGTCCCAGACTGCGTATGTAACTGAAGTTGGACTCTTCCATTTTGTCATAAGATGAACAGATGTAGGGGGTCTAGACCAGGTTTTTGATGGCGTGGAAGGAGGAGGACAGTTCTCAGTAGGGACGAAGGCCCACAGACCACCTGTACAAATAATATCAATGAAGTTGGTGCCCAGACACTACAAATGCCTTGGAATAGGAACTCGCTGATATGTACCCGTTTGTAATGGAATTACACATATCTTAGGAGTTTTATAACTCTGCTAGAGACTTGCACGTACAGAAAATAATTACAGCCCAAACTTAATGAGAATTCACTTAGGCTCCCCATGCAAATACCAAAATGTGTGATGATGACAAAGTTATAGCAAATTGTAAAGGTAAAGCAATATCAACATAAGACAGTTGGAAATATAGATGGAGCATACTTTCCTTAGAAGTGAAAAACTACTCCAACTTGTAATGATACATCTTCCTCATCGATTCTGGCTTTTGCAAGGTTTCTGGTGACGAGAGCATGCTTCTTGGCTCAAGCGGAAGTAGTAACTGACAGATTCATGTATTCTGCCTCCAATCCTTATACTTAAGGGGAGATCACTGATGCCAGCTAGGTTGGCAGACAACTTTTAGCTCCAGGTGGTGCTCTACAGTTTCGCATTTTGCATTGGGTTAGAATTTTAAAGGAAAAGAATTCCCCCAGGTTTCCTCACTACTTATACTGGCTATTTAAAAAAGACCTTGTATATATTAGGTATTGTTCAAAGAACCTTTAATTCCCTTTATTTTGGTGTATGATTGATGGGTGTAATATGGGTTATAGAGTATACAGCTTGGCCTTACTCCAGATGTGCACGTTTCAAAAAAGTGCTAGCTCCACTTGATCATTTTCACTTCCTGAACTTCAGAGGTAAATTGTAAAAAAAAGAGCCAATAACTTTTTTTTACATTTTATATATTTGGTAATTCATTCATTGCACTTTCAGAAGCTGGTATTGTCTAGTCTGGCAAAATTCATTTTCCCTATTTTAATAGCTGCTAAGGATAGTGTACTTCAGACAAATTCAGGCTGATTTTTGGAGCACAAGGGAGCAGTCATTTTAGTTAGTGTGCTAAGATCATTTACAATTTCCAAAAGTACAATATCCTAAGAAATGTCAGTCACATTACATCAAAGTAGCATAAAGGTATGCCAACATTCTCTCTACTGTGCATGTTTTAAATGCAAACAACTTACCTTACATACGTCACTCTCTCAAAAGTACATAACTGGTGAGCGCCCCCCCCCCCCATTTAGCTGAAAGTAGTATCTGGGAGCGCTGTATTTGTGAGGTGGTAGTAGTTCTCCTAAGGTATTATGATTAGGTAACATTTAAAAAAATTGAATCAAAACTAATTCAAACATTCTGTAAAAGAAGTTGCAAATAGTTTCCCACACACTTATTAAGCAAGCCACCTTACTGTTAGCGAAGCAACTTCAGAAAAAAATCTGACAACATATTCTAAGAAAAGTTCGTACCAAAAGTAATAAAAAGATTGGGTCAGTCATTCTAAGAAAGAAGTTAAAATTAGGTTTTCAACATGGCTGCTATAGAAGCTACACATTTGCTAGGAATCACCCTGCACATAAATCAGAAAATCTACTTAACATGTACCTCATAGCACCTGATGCTCTACTGGCTGAAAAGAATTTCCAGGAATTCATGATAGGACTATTTCTTCCTTTTACCTGCCAAGTGTTGAAATCATCTCTAATATTCTTGAGTGATAAAAAGATTTTCATATTAGCTTCTGTGGTGAACAATATGGATATGAGACTGGCACCATTTACAATTAGAACCAACTTAACATAGTTCATACAAATATTATTAAGAAATTCAAGCACTTTTAAAAGGCTTGTCAAGGGACAGCTCCGGTGGCCTAGCGATGCAGGAGGTCACGGGTTCGAACCCTGGCAGAGTCATACCAAAGGCTAATAAAAATTGTATGAACAGCTGCTGCGCTAGGCGCTTAGCTTTAAGAGGTTAATGTTAGGATTGGTCAGCCTGGTGTCAGGATAATGTGACTGGGTGGGACATCAAGCTACATGTCTACAGCATGACGCCCCAGTGCTAGACACATCACTATAAATTGCCACAATACAGACATTGTAGTGATATGACTGAAAAATTGTTAAAGCTAGATTAGATATCCAAATCACACACACAGACTTGTCAAGGAAAAAAAAAATTTCAAGGACCTATAACGGACTGCATATAAGCTTAGGAATAATAATTATGCCATGTAGTGCCTACAGAATTTTCAGAATTAGGCATTTCATTCTAAAACAAGAACATTTTCTTGTTAAACTAGGCCTAATAGAAGATAATGAAGTTCAATGGACTTTGGGGCATGGGAGTAAAGGTGCAGTCATCTCATCTACATCAGTTTGGGAATTAGCAGTCTTATTTAACAGTATCATCCTCCTAGAGTTTGCAAATTTAAAGCAAAAAATGTTCTAAATTCGTCCCTAAAGTCAACATTTCATTTTTGCTATGCTTTTCACTCTTGCCATGGGACTTCAGAGCACTATCTCTCATTGATCTAGTTGATATTACTGTAAGTCTAAACTTCTACTGATGGTGAGTACTTCCAAGTTAAGTGCATATGAATTGACATTTTCAGCAGAGTTGTCAGATCCTGGCAATTTAAAACATTTGTGCTCATTCTATAGTATTTCTTAATTTTAACTGAATAAAAAATAATACTGCATTCTATAATCAATTTGTGACAACCTTTAAGTGATTTAGGTTCAACTGGGCCAGAAACACCCTTTTGAGACTTTTTATTGATGTGCAAACCAAAGGTATTATCCCCACCATCAGTGAAACTTGGGAACATACAGAGCTAAAGCAAAGTCAGTTACCATTAATTCAATGTCTATTGACAACTGAAGTCACAGCACTCAGTTTATCACTTTGCCTTACACATGTATACAGCATGTATAGTGCTCATGGAAATCTCTGAATCTAAGCTTACCACCTCTGAGAACTTGACCAACTTTTGTTTGTCAGCTATAATAGCCCAATGGACAGAGTATCGATTCATTTTAAAACACGATGGTTACAATCCCAAATAATATTAAGTACTAATAAGCATGTAAGAAATCCAACCAGAAGTCATACTGTACATGTAAATGCCCCATCATGCAAGTAAAACTCTAGGAAGTTCAGGTACAGAACTTTTTTAAATGGAGGTTTCATTTTATCTTGATATTTATATCAGTAAATTAATGGTTTTCAGTGAAATTTGTCTTGAAATTCAAGAGCATTTTCAAGCGCTTTACCAGCACTTTTGAGCCAACCTCAAATTCAGTCCTTTTCATCTTGACCAAACTTAAAGCACTTTTCAAGATAGTGTAAACCCTGCTAGACGTATTTTAGTGAAAACCCCATGTTGATATAACCATCCATTCAAAAGTAGCAATAACAAGATTAACTGGAAATCTGAACAGTACAATTTTCATTTAGGACCAATTAGCCCATGGGATGAATGTGTGTAAAAGTTTCATAGCTATTTTCCAAGTAGTTTAGGAGCAGCAAAAACAAACTTATGTTATGGACAGATGGACAAATAACATTCAACAGGCCGTTCTTGAAGCTCTCCTGGTTTAAGACCATTTGAGCTAAAAAGGTTCCAAGTTTGATCAAAATCGACTCAGTGTATTTGGGCAAGTTAGAAACATTTGCACAGAATCCATTTCATTATTAGGGAAGCAATCCAAAACTCAATTCTGGCAGAGCATATCCTAAGAAACTTTTCAACCACATTTCAGAAAATTGGCTCAGCTGCTCTAAAGATAGAAAAACAGGTCTGACTCCTGATAAAACTAAATCACTGATAGGTAAGCTCAACTATTCAAGAGAAAAATCCAAAACATAGGTTTTCCACCTGGTTGCTATGGAAGCCACAACACTGCTTGTGGAACCACTACATATAAAAATCTGATAGAACATATTCCAAAAAGCACCCCAACCAAGTCTGATAAAAATTGGCTCGCTATTCTCTAGATGTCAGAAGGTTTTTCAGTTGGTTACAGTGGAGGCCACAATGTTGCTAGAGAAGCCATCAAGATCATAAATTTTGTAGACAATGTCCTGAGAAACATTCTTACCAAGTTTGATTAAATTTGGCTCAGTGGTTTTTGAAAAGTCCAAAATAGCAATGCTGATCTATGACAAATGTTCAATACAAGCATGGTTTTGGTTTCTCATGGTTTTTTTAAAGGTCTTGAGGCATACTAAGTAAAGTGTCTTGCTCAGTTACACTATGGTAGCTAGCTGATCCTGGTTGATCTGATTATGGGAACTGAACAACTACCTTCTGGCTACAAGTCTAATGCCCTTACCATGATGATGCACAATAGACATAGGATGATACAGATATAGGTATCATGAAACTCATTTAAGACAACAAAAAAATATTGCAACATCTGATATCCAATTTTTTATAAGTTTTCCTTAAGTTCTTTCATTACCTGCATTCCACACAACCGTAGACCTATAGCAACAGAAGTTGTGTTTTTACATTTCCTCGTCTGGCTCATCTTCTTGGTCTCTGGGGCATCGTCTCCATGCTGCCGAGTACCCATTTTGAGATCCAGTATACATGGAAAGCTAAACTTTGCTGCGACATTTTCCAATAATATAAATTCTAGACAGGTGTTGAGGTTTAACTGGTGTAATATTTTGATGGACATGGAGTGTTACCAATGTGCTATCCATGCCAAATCCCCCACCCGATTTCATTTAGAATGGTCTAATATGATGCACTGATTTAAAAATGTTTCAGCTATATATTATTCATGAAAGTTGTCCAAATTTTCAAGGGCAGAGTTAATATTCATTTTCCACTAAATATTAGTTCATAATTCAAGGAGATGGTGGTGACATGATTGGAAATTACTAGATTAAAAAGCAAGATGGATGATGGACTGGTGAACTAGAACAAATGATTCTAACATGATTCTGACACTTAGAAGTTGTAAATACAGTACATGGAACAGCTTTTGCAATCATTTTGGGTACTGTTTGCAGTCATTTTGATTGCCTATCACATCATTCACATTTGTACCATTTATAATCAGCCAACAATCATCTTTTATAAGTCCTAAAAACTGTCGACAATCATACAGATTCTTTCTGTTATACCAGGTCAGCATAAAGTTTCACACCATTCTAAACAGTACTCTAATTGTGCCATCTAATCTTGTCCCGGTTTCAAACTGTTTTGAATCTTAATGAACCATTTGTGTTCTGTACTGTCTTTGTACCATTTCCAATGTTGCAAAAGATGTTACAATTATTATAAGAATTAAAGTTCAGAAATGCCTAAAGGATACTATAGTGGTCAGAGTCCTGGTTCTCTTTCCTCATTTTGGCCAGCTGTTTCTTCTGACATTTTAGACTCCATGGATTCAAACCCTCTGCTGACTTAAAACCAGACTTTGGATCAGGACTGTGGAATACTTTGTCTGTCTGTGTGCTAACCTCAATACTTCCACTTCTCAAAAGACGAATACTGGAAAACAAGCAAGAAGGATTATGCCTGGTGGCTATAGAAAAGCATCAACTTTCACAGATATTTAAGAATCATTAAGACCCTCATGCTTTTCATGCCAACTTTTATAACCTCATTTTGACCACAATTACTACTCCTTTTTAACTACAAATGGTGCAAGAGTTCAAAGAAGAGTACTGTGGATGCCACAATAGGCCCACCATCGTGTTTAGTACTCATGTATGTAGGTATAAGTAGGGCTTGGCTGACTGGTCACTCTGCAACTCTGACTTAGAACTTTTATCACAAAAGAAAATGGTTCCTTTCTTGCCCAAATGACAAATCATTTGTGAATTTGTTGGAAAAAAACCATGTAAAAAAATATTAACTGTTATTTGGGTTACTGCAGCCTTGTTCTTCAAACTATGTAACCCAATATCAAGGGTACAGTAATCCTCCGTCCATGTGGTCCAAGTAAAAAATTCATGCTTAGGACAAACAACTTTTGCAAGGTTATTTGTCCAAGGGCATGTAAACTGTGGCCTGCAACTTGACAGGACAGTAGTTCCCATTTTATTTGAGCAGTGTTTATACAAGTGCCTCTTGTATTCACCAGTAATTACCTGTTCTTTTTATTTACATAGTGTTGGCAGCAATTCATCAATTATTGGGGGCAACTGCTACTGGTTTAAGAAATATCTTCTAACGGTTATATCACATCAAATTTTGAGCTGGAGAACAGGGATTCCCTGAGGAATCTGCTGTTTTCAACTGATCAGTTGACTCCTGACCCCTTTTAACAATGATGAGAATGTATGACGACAATTTTTCCCATAGGGGCCTTGAGTAGTTGAGTGGCCTGAAGTGCTCAACTTTACCAATCGCTGCCATCTCACCTCTGTCCACATGGGTTCGAGTCTCAGGATCAACTAATGTGGGTTTGTGAAAAAGCTGCCAGTAGCTTCCCATGGGTCAGTGTTTCTTACTGGGATTTTCATGGGTTCTTTGTCTACCATTTATACTGGCCATTATATAAGCCCATCTTGCGCTGAGAAATGACATTAAACCCCTCAAAAAAAACCAAAACAATTTTTCCAGCAATGTATCTCAATGGATTGTTTTCTTATAAAACTAGATCTTTATGGTGACAAGTTAAGTGTAAAGTTAACAAAATGGGTAGAAAGGAAACCTAAGATGATGGAATACAATAGCAAGAAAATATGAGAGTAAAGATTCCTGGTTGCTGGAGTTACCTTGGCTCGAGGGCATCAAAGATGGAATAATCTCATTTTGCAACATCTGTAAGAGATACCCCTTAGTATCAGACAAAACCAGTGGATTGTCTGCATGACAGGTTATCACAAGAAACAACACTTACCACATCAGAAAAGTGCATATGATCATACACGTCAGCTGAAATATGATCATGAAAAGTACAAATCTGACAACAGTGATATGACACTGATCAGTAAATACAACATGAGCCAGTGTAAAGTTGTTTATCACAGTATAAAACACAACAATACAAAATCTTTCTGATTAAATTTCTTTGTAAGGGGCAAATCCAACAGAGATGAACTTGGAACAGAGTTTGGATTGTTGAAAATGAGCAGAAACCATAAATCACTTGACATAGCCAGACTGTCAAAAGAATTTAATTTTCATTTTTTATTTTTTCAATGGCCTGGTTGTCAAGGTACTTGTGCCTGACTTATACCTCCATGGCACTGCTAAAAGCTGCTGAACACTATTGAACCACCAGTCCCAGCACTTTTACCCATCGTATGAACTTACTACATGACAACACACCAGCACAAATCTGCCATCTTCACCAGCTTCCTGTTGAGTACAGCATTCAAATGTTGCCAGATCATCCATACAGTCCAGATTAAGCTTCAAGTGATTTTTAGCAGAATCATTATCAAAGATTTGCTGAGAGGCTGATGATTTGAAAGCCAGTACATGGTTGGAAGTGCAGTTTTTCAGTGTACGAACATACCAGAGTGACTACAAAATGACATTTAACAACTGGATAATCAGATTAAGAAGACATTATTTAGAACTTGTTAAATAACCCAGAATACTGGACAGCAACAAGGACTTTATGATGGGATCAGTACTCCTATACTGGACAGCACAGACCTGTGATAAGCGGTACACTGATTATCATAACTAAAACATTACCCAGATTTATAATCCCAACCCCAATGAAAACCAAAATTATGGCCCAATTTCAGATAGTAACACTTGAAAGGGAATGTACATGTGATGCTTGCTATACACCAATTCAACTGATGTGCTTTTTAATGCCATTTATAATGAAGAAATAACATTCTATTTGCACCACTGTTCTTGGTTTTATGCTGTAGCTGGTTGTGCACAGCTCATGTGTGCATGCACATGCATCTCATCCCTCATCAAGAAAATTGTGCATAAATATCATTTAAAAACTTGAGCTATAATTTGCACAAGAATTTCTTTAATTTATAAGTATCCTATGTGAAAAATTACCATATAAACTCGCTAATAAGTTTTTTTACTGAAAAGTTTATTCATGCAGGATAGGGGTCATCTTTTAAGTGCAACATACAAAGAAAATTGACTGTCTGTGGGTAATGTTAACTCGTGATGCCTGCAGTACACAAAAATACCTTGAATTCAAATCTTTTTACATTTCTATGCCATTATTCCCATTCATGATTAAGTTTTCTTACGGTACCAATACATTTATTAAATTATTAAAATGAGTTGGAATAGACCCAAAATATATATTTTAATACAGTTATAGAAATAATAGTATATACCATGATAAATTTATGACACTATGCATAGTGTTTGTGCAATTTGTGCAAAAAAGAATACACGTTCAGTGGTTAGTAAAAGACGTACAATGATCTTGAATGAAGGCATTTTTGTTTTGATTTCATAATCTTTACTTGGCAAGTCTTGCCATATTATTTATAAAACAAGAACATAAATATTGTTTTGCATTATAATATACTACATTTACTTACATTTTAATAAAACATTCTGTAACAACTGTCCAAATGAACATAAAAATTAGAGTAAAGTGGAGTTTTGACATGTTTCATATTATGGTTTTAGATATGGGAGTCAGATAAATTACATCAGTTCATTGCAGTGCCAGCATCTAATGTTTCTTCTTAGAGGATTTTTAGCCTTGTGGGCAATCTTATAAATTCAAAGCGGTCTCATATCAAACCAGAAAATGTGGACAGGATGGTTTTTCTTCATAAGAATATCAAGTCTTGCTCCAAATGTTGATTGAATGACTCAGTTGTATGTACATGTACTACCTTATTCAAAGCTTAAAATTCTAGAATGTTAACACATCAAAATGTATATTCAGATTGTAAAATGTGCATTGAATCAGCTGTGAAAATCCATCTATATGCTTTCATATTAAATGAAATATACATAAAACCATCGCATTTAAAAATGAGATACCAAAGACTTATAAAAATGGTACAAACAGCTGCCTCGCTAGGCACTCAGCATTAAGACATTGGTGTTAGGACTGGTAGGCCTGGTGTCAGGATAATGTGACTGGGTGAGACATCATGCTACATGTCTACGGTATGATGCCACAGTGCTAGACGCTATAAACTGCCCATCGTAGCGATATGACTGAAAAATTGTTAAAGCTACATTAAAAATCCAAATCACACACACACACACATCAAGAGTGATTAGAATGAAAGGGAAAGGGGCTGAAAACAGATCCTTGTGGAACACCAAAACAACTGGGCTAGAATGTTTTCCATTTATGGACACAAACTGCAATGAAATGTCATCAAGTGCAATCCAATCCTAAGTAAGATAACTGAATCTAAATGCAAACTTTGTCACGGTTTTACATGACAATAGTATTAGGTGTGGATTAACAATCTTTAGGTTTTATTCAACTCATCAAATATGCAACAATTTCATCAGATCAGCAACAAATGTTTTAATTATATTATTAAGGAAGCCTGTTAGACAAGTTGGAAGTGGCCATCCTGATTAAAATTTGTCCATGAACTTTTCTATCAAATAAAAAAGTTATCTGCTGTTTCTCTATAATTTATGCCAATTAAATGATAATATCCCACATTCAACTATACCTGCAAGATTCGGGTGATGATGTTTGGTACTTTTTCCTTGTTTTAAGCACTGGACTAGCAGTGTTGTCTGTTTCACTTCCACTTGAGGCTGGGGATTGAGCCCAAACGAAGTCTTTAGGTGAGGAATGCTGGCTGTCGGACAAGTTCTCTGAAGCACCCACTGACGGTGGGTAGCCCATTAGCGTGATATAACCATCACTGTCCTCATGCAACTGTACTTCGATCACACCTGATATGAGAAAAAAATAGAAGTCAATATTTTCTTTAAAAAGCAAATTTTGAACATCTATTACACAAGCTGAAATGTTGTATCTTTATTTGACAAATTATTATAAAATACTGGAAAGAAATAGTATTTTTTATTGTGAAAATACATCAGAATATAAAGAAATAATCATAAAAAAGACTGAAGATCATCTAAAAAGGAGATCACAAAGAATGCTAAAGTGAGGAATACAAATACTGAAATTTGATTATCAAAGAATGTTTTTCAATGCAAATATTCCTTGTATAGTTTGTATCAACTTCAGTGGATTAAATTATTGATGCTCAAAGGAAGGACAAAAGATCACATCAATATTCAGATATTTGGATGATATATGTAGAGACATGAAGAAAATAAAACAAAGAGCAATTAATAAAATTTTTTTCATTATTGGAGTTTTAATAATTGCCTTTTCGAGTGATATTGCTGTTAAATTTTTTAATCCAAGAACAGAAAAATCATTTTTTCTTCTTTTTTGCCACAAATATATCTCAAATCAGATCAATCATTCATTATTCAGAAATGAACATTAATGGTATCTATATCATCTTGAATCCCCCACCCTCAATAAACTACTGAAACAAATTAAGCAACAACAGGTTAATACTGTATTCTACTATGCAATTTATTTTAAAGCCAGAAACTTTCCATATTTTTAATTTAATGTATGTGTGGTTGCAATTATGTGTGTGTGTGTGTGTGTGTGCATGTGTGTGTGTGTGTAACTACTCAACATAAAATCAAGTACTTGCTTTATCTGTTAAGAAGAAAGGAAATTGAATTCTAGATTGTCTTCCTCAAGGAAAATGAACTAAGGTAAACAAAAAGATAGGCAAGAGTAAAGATATGTTATCTGTTATGTATATTTAATTTGTATCATTTTGGATTTGTTCATGGTTATATGTTATAATTAATCTGTATTGTGCGATTCCTCTCAATCCATACATGACGGTAGGAATTGTGCCTACATGTCTAATAGTAGGATAAACATGTTGACTATATGAAGTCTTGATTCTGACATTAGAATTTTCTAGCAACAAAATTTTGTTTAGTTTGATTTCCATTAAGAAGACAGTAGTGGGGATTTATACAAGCTTGTTCATAACAGTGAATTTTTTGGAAATGAACTTTTGACCCTCATCCTGGTCCTCAAACTGTTCTAGGTTTTCATATTAAAGTTGATTATACTGGAATCGCTCATTCCTACCTTAACATCCCAAGTGCAATCAGTCTTTAAATGAAATCAATTTTAGTTGCATTCAGCTGAGAGGATTTATTTAAATTATTCACTTGAATTACAAAGTGCTCTCTGATTTTCAGACTAAATCACTATTTGAGATTTTGAATTCATTCAAGGACATTTTGGATTATATTGTGATACATCATGACTGTTGGCATATCGGCACATTTGAGGCTATTGGTACATCAGCATATTGTAAATTGGAATTCATTTGGAACAATGCTGGACTTGTGATATAACTTTTAGAACTATCTGGGATTTAATTCAAAATACACTAAGTTCTTTTTAAATTTACACCATGTATTCTTAGGAAATAAATTATTTTTATAATTTTACAAAACTTGTTGATTTTCACTTTTTTCTAATATTTAGTTTGAGACCAAGAGCTGTAACCTATCAGGAAAAAACATTTGCATTCAAAGTTAACGTGGAAGGAGAGAAGCAGCATCCAGAAGTAGAAATGGAAGAATGACTCACTCCAGTAAAGACTGATTCCAGTAAAGAAGATGAGACAAGCAGAAAAAAAAAACAGTCAAGAGGAAGTAGTCATACCAGAACAGAAATTCAGAATACACAACAGTTGACTTTTATGGTATTTTATAAAATTTAATTATTCTTTTTTCACAAGAAAATATGAAAGAAAATATATGTGTATCTTTGTCTTTCTAATTTTCGTATGGATAAGGTATTCCAACAATTTTGCCAACAAAAAAAATGGCATTCTGGATAGTAAGTATGCAGTGTTGGATAGTAAATTTCGGGAACTGGATAAGATATGACTAGGTGTTGGCTGCTACCTTTCTCATCAGTTATTAAGTGTGGGGTGTTGGTCACTTCAAACAGCATGAAGCTTGTTGAACCAATATATTTCATGACTTTTAGTAACAATTTTATGAAGATAAAATATTTTCACAATTTGTAAAAATCTCTTGCAATTTTTATACTTGTCTGGAAATCTTTCAGTCTTTACTAAATATAGTAATTTTTTTTAATTTGTAAAAGAACTAAAATTATTTGAAATTGTTTTACACACTGGAGGAAATTACTTTATAATCTCCACTAAACTCTATTAGTTTAGAAATTTTGGTATTAATTTTCGGCTTGACATTTTAAATTCTTTCTGACATTTTTCTCAGTTTCCACTAAAGTCTGCTCAAATCTGAACAAGCTTATGAATTTACATAGTTTTAGCCCATGTCAATTTTTTTTTATTTTTCCTGACTATTTCAGTCTCTACTAAAGTCCAGTATAATTTCACAAGTTTAGCACTACACTCATCCCTGCCATTTAAATGTAATGTTCTGGATTTTTCTCTGTCTCTGCCTGAGTTTCGTAATTTTAGTACAACTTTTAGTTTAAGCCAATTTAATTTAATGTTCCTGGACCTAGTTCTTGTAAAATTCTAGGATAGTTTCATAACTTTATCATAACTTTAGTCACATCTATTTTAGAGCTATATTGAGTTGGTTTCCTTGATTAAAACTATCTACAGCATCAGTACAATACATGCAAATTACCAACACCACTAAAATAATTTGAGATGTAGGTAATGCTTTATATATAAATCTCATATGCATATAGATAATAGGCAGCATGTACACAAGGCATATTGGATACTAAGTGTGCCATCTGAGGTCAGCCACTTTCAACAAGTAACACCATTTGAGGTCAACCACTTCTAAGATTGTTACAATATACCCCCAAAACTAAATTCCCATTATGACCCCACAGTGTCCACTCCAAGTTGAATTTCCATTAGACCTAAGAAATTGAGATCAACTACTTCTAACAAGTCCAAAAGTATACAATTTTCTGAATGAACTCCAATGTATAATGTTCACCAAAGCTCTTTATATAAAAACCCCACTTGAATTGCAATGGAATAGATTTCCTACGGGGAAAACCAAGTTTAACTCACAAACAAGATCAGGTCTTGAACTCAAATTCAAGTAAAGATATTGTTTACTTAATAGATGTATGACACAAATCAGGTAGGCAATAATTCTACAACCATTAATCATGGACAAAATTTAAGCACACATTGTAGATATACAAAACTTTTCCCAGACACTTTTATTGGGATAGATGGAAATTTCAAATGTGCCCAACTTAGAACAAATCACAGTTCATTTAATAAATATTTACGTATGAAGAATATAATTGGATCACCACTTTCTAGATGTGGCTCTGTAGAAAGGACACAACACTGCTTCTAATCTTGAAGTAAACATTCGTATTTTCTATGCTGTTCATAAATTCACTGAAAGTCAAAAAGATTTACTTCAGTGCACATTACTATCCTGCATGCACAACAACTGCGAACAGTAATTATCCCAATTTTTCCAAATGATTTGCCATTGCCCTACAATGACTTGCTATAGAAGAAAGCAGTGTTAACTTTTAATCTTGCTGCTTATTCCTTTTCATTTATTTGTTTTTGTCCCTCACCTTTCTTTTCTCCCTACTTTCTCATCTTTTTAAATATTATTAACTTATTTCTTTTCTTTATCCTTATCCTTGTTCATCCTCCAGTTTTATTTACCTTGGCTAAATGCTAATGTTTAAGCACAAGACTCTTCACTTTGACTATTAACAATTTAGCTTTTTGTCATTAAAACTTAATACATCTGCCATATATTCATATATATTTACAATTTTTGTAACGCAAAAGGAAAAGAACACTGTAAGCCACTGGCTTTTGTTCCAATCCTTTACCTTCTATATTATACTTCTATCTCCACTTACAAATTTATAAATAAAATATGTTTAAACAAAGAACTGTTTCATTGCAAACCAATCAGATGGTCATGTACCAAATAATCAGTGCACTCTCCAAAATGGTGGAATGTTGTTTCACAAAAAAATGCAGTGAAATCAAGATCCTGAAATGCAGTACATTATATACATGTTACACATAAAGTATTTCACCTCATGCTGAATCAAAAGACAGGGTTATACACTGGTGTGCATTATACACACAAAAATATGGATTGCAACTTTGGGCGGCTTCCCCATAAGTAACAGACCTTGGCCAAATAATGTGTCGACCAAATTGGTCATTTTCTTTGACACCTTTAAAGCGGATTATTTTCAAGCTCATGTTCCCAATTTGTAATCAAATATGTATCAGTTTTCATCACTTTTATGTTCTCCAAACTTTAGGTATAGCTATACCTGAAAATTTGAAACTTCTAAACATCTTAACTGGAATAGTTCTATATGTTGTGCATTATCTCTTCATGGATTATGGGGACTAGCTTAAGTATTAAATTCTATGGATACCAGAATAGATTTTTATCTCAGTGTGTGTGACCTCAATTTTTAACCTAGCTTTAACAATTTTTTGGTGATATTGCTACAATGTCTACAGTGTGGCAGTTTATAGTGATGTCTAGCACTGGGGCATCATGCCACACATGTAGCATGATGTCCCACCCAGTCACATTATCCTGACACCAGGCCTACCAGTCCTAACATTAACCTCTTAATGCTGAGTGCCTAGTGAGACAGCTGCTAGTAACACTTTGATAAGTCTTTGGTATGACTCAGCTGGGGTTTGAACCTGTGACCTCTCACATCTAAGGAGGATGCTCTAACCACTAGGCCACTGTAGTGGTCTGATTTTTATCTAAAAAAATTGTGATATTTAATACAGACCTAATAAGTATTATGACTATCTGTTTTTATTCATAATCATATAATCTAAACGCATTTATGCAAACTGATTTTTTAAAAAACTTTGCCACTACAAAAAGTTTTTGGCTTTTCTTTTTTTTTGTATATGCTCTGCATAATACCAATCTGATGAACATAAGCACTGTTTGTATATGCTATGTACAATACCCCAATCTGATGGTGTGTGTGTGTGTGTGATTGGATTTTTAACGTAGCTTTAACAATTTTTCAGTCATATCGCTACGATGTCTGCAGTGTGGCAGCTTATAGTGATGTCTAGCACTGGGGCATCATGCCGCAGACATGTAGCATGATGTCCCACCCAGTCACATTATCCTGACACCAGGCTGACCAGTCCTAACACTAACCTCTTAATGCTGAACGCCAAGTGAGGCAGCTGTTAGTACCATTTTTGTAAGTCTTTGGTATGACTCAGCTGGGGATCGAACCCACGACTTCCCGCATCTGAGGCGGACGCTCTATTCACTAGGCCACCAGAGCGGTCACCAATCTGATGGACATAAGCACTATTTGTATATGCCATGTAATAACCTAATCAGTTGGACATAAGCACTGTTTGTATATACTATGTACAATACCCCAATCTGATGGACATGAGCACTGTTTGTATATGCTATATAAAATACCCCAATCTGATGAAAATAAGCACTGTATATGCTACATATAATACCCTCAAAATGATGGACATAAGCACAGTTTGTATATACCATGTATAATACTACAATTTGATGGACAAAAGCACTGTCTGAAAGCTTCATTCTATCTTTCACATTATAAACAGTATGCATACATCTGACAGAACCATCATTTCAAAACAATTACAATATATAGATTACAAAATAATATTTACAAATAATCTGTAGATTGACTTCTGAACCAGTCAATTATTTTTAATTGGCATAAATGTTACATTTCACTTTCTGAAAAATTATTAGACTTTTGAAGAAAATTCTTTGAGTAACAATGGCTATCGTGAATGGCAGTTCTGAATCATGAGTAGAAATTTCAAAGATCAAAGCTGGTCAAAATTTATAATGCCAGTTTTTAAAAATCTTGAAAAAATTGGTGTCACCTGCTAATGACATTTTGATAATGCATTAATAGTACTGTCTATACAAGACAGGATGTTCTCTACACATGATCAAAGAACCACAACTACTAAGCTTGATTTATTTAATATATGTTCTATTTATGACTGGTCAAAAACCAAGATACTAAAAAATACAGTAACCATTAAACTCGTGTACTATGTCAGACACTAGAGAGCATTATTTATCAATAACGAAGTAAATAATTCCATTGGACTATTGCTAGAGGGATTCATCTAGCCAGTACTATGTCAAAATGATGTGTCACAATGATAACACTGTGCTATGCTGCTATCTGTCACTGCATTGCAACTGTAACAGTATTAGTATTAATAGTAGTGTATGTGTATTTATGGATGTAAATATGTATGTACATGTTATATTTTCGGGCTTAAACTATTTAAAAAGACATGGTAAAACCCAGAAAGCATTCAATTTTCCAAAATATAAATTTCACTAAAATATAAAATCAAACAAAGTGAAAGACTTAAAAATAACAGTGTATGAATTCCTAGAATATTATCTTAAATTATGCTATCAATTTCACATTAATCTGGAAACTGTCCAACTTGATTCAGAATTAAGGTTCTAATGTGCTTATGTGCTAACATGCTAGCACCACAGAAGACAGTTCTAAATCCAAAAGATTTTACTTCAATTTAATTCCACGGAAGTAGAATATTAAAAAAATTCTTGAATGTTTCACATAATCTGAACAAATTATTTCAATGTTCAAGCCCTTGAATAATTTCATATAATCCCTAAAAGTACTGTCTGTTTTAGAATAAATATTTTCCATGCTGCCAGTCCAGCAAACAATTATAAGTAAATCACTATTTCTTTTCTTTCTTACAAAACTGGCATATGAGCTGAAGAATGAAATGGTGTGTATTTACAGTCTATGTGCACATCAAAATCAAAATGTTATCACTAAAAAGATTCTCAAACATTTAAATCTTTAAATTGTGAAACACTTAACATTCATAGTCTGACCTTCTCAAATTACTGAGTCAGTCAACAAGGGCAGGCATGATATCTCTACAGTACAAATGCACTCCTAGTATCATGTAATGTTTTCATGACCTCCATTAAATTAATGCGTGGCATACTTGACAAATAGTTTTTGACTGGACCTTGGTAATATGCCCTGATTTATGAATGATATTTTACACATATTGTACATGTACTTTTACTGTAACACAAACCAGCTACTGAATTTAAAGAATTAAAATATAAACGTCATCAACACAAATGACTTCAATAAAACTATTATAAATTAGTATACAATATCTGTAACAGTGTGTATAATGTTTATGTATGCATGTATGTTTGTTCGTGTGTAGTCAAAGCATCCTAGCAAGATTGGCTTAGAAAATTAACATACAGAACAACTACTTACACCTGACCTTATACATAACCTTCAACATATCCAGTATCTGCATTTTTTAAATGCTCAGCACTTGTTCAGCAAGTGCTGTCCACTACAACATAATCCATGTTAACATAACATTACTCAAATGTCAATATTATCAAAACAACAAGTCGCTTTTGTCTACAGATTATTTTTTTTATGTGGCATATATCATCATATAGCCCAATTGTATGAGTAATGCGCAGCAGAATTTAGTTAAATTTCATATGTTTAAGATTTTTCTGAAATATCTTAGTAGATGACACCTCCACTACCCTGCCTTCTTTACCTCATCCTGACATTGGTCATATGAATAATCACAGCAGCATGATGCAGAAGGTATTCATTCAAATCTCAGTCAAGCAGGAGGGTCCTGATAAAATCCATTGTAGATTACTCAAAGAAGGCACTCACATTATAAGATGGTATTTATCAAATGTTCAACAATTCTCTACAATCTTAATATTTATCAACAGCGTGGAAAGGGGATAAATTACTACTCTTCATAAAAAGGGGGACGAAAAGGTTTCAAATTACAGATCGACTTCACTGCTATGCTGCTTGGGCAAAATATTTGAAAAATGTGTCTTGAAATGTCTGTACAATTATCTTATAGCCAATAACCTAATAAGTTATCTTCAATCTGGTCTTACTCCAAAAGACTCAGCTCCTTTCTAACTGTGTGGATATGTACAATACTTTCTGTAAGGGAACCGGTAAAGAAACTGAATAATATTGGAATTGGTGACAAACTCTTGGAATGGTTTGAATATTACTGCTCAAACAGGACACAAGAAGTAGTAACAGAAGGCTGCACTTCAAGCCAACATGTCTATACTTGGACCACTGTTAAATTTAATTTACATTATATCATATTGTCACTGATATTCACTATATAAGATTGTTGATACATCATTGTCAATTATTGTTGAGGACAACACTGGCGGCTGATCTTTTGAAAAAAGACCTACTTAAAATTAATTTATGGGCAAATCAATGGTTAGTCAATTTTAATTCAAACAAAACGAAATCAATGACCATATCCATAAAATCTCAGAAAAACACCCACAGCTGTTAAATGAATGACACTGCCACATTATAATACTGTTAATGAGAGAACTCAAAATGAGCTTATGCCTGTTGCCCAATCCTCCACATCTCTTGTTCAATTTGATGTACATTCTACAATGACATTTCTTGATAATAAATACTGTTAAAGCCAACAGTAATATAAATAAATAACCGTGGTAGGAGTCGATTCAGTCATGTCTGAGTGCCTTTTCTCCTTGCATCCATATCATATTACCTCCACCTCGTTTTGTTTCAATACAATATATTAATAATTAAACTAAAACATCCACTTTTTCTGTCAATTTTCACTTCAAAGAAGGTGGAAAATGGAAAAAGTCTCATGTTCTGTGGCCAATTTTGGTGTTAATTTGAAAGTCACAAGTACCAAAATATTACATTGCTATGTACAGAATTCCCACAAATTCAAACAGGTACCTTCAAAAACAGCTGAAAAAATGAATTTGTTCTGCCTAATGTGAAAATTATGGCTCACTGGACACATCTAGATCCACTACTAAAAAAATGTATCACAAATTTCATCTAAGAAACATATCAAAAAAGGACTTCTACTATGGAAAAAGTTTCGACTGTGGCCTATTTTTGAGGTTGCAGTTTTGTTATTAAACAACTGAAGAAAATGAACTAAGTTTTAATATATTTTAAAAACTTTCATTAATTTTTCATGTCATTTTAGTAATTTTGTTTCTTTTTTACTTTCTACACAAACTTCACCCTCTTTTGCCAACTTTGCCTATTTTATCTTAAAAGATAATTTCATCCAAATAGTCAAGTCCAGCTTGGACCCTGGCTTATTATGATTAAATGCACTTAAAAGCATTACCAATCTTTTGTACGACTAAAATGACTTCTGGTAAGAAAAAAAGTACAATTACAGTTTTGATCTAGTAATACATGTGATGATATGAATAGAATGAGATGAATGTTTTCGCAAGTAAGATTTAAAGATCTGTTAACTCATTTGAAGAGATGTGTAATCATTCCAGCAAAAAAGTAGTTTTCCATCCTAATGTGTAGTACTTTCCATACTTTTAATTTATGAAGATAATCATTCCATTTCCATGAGCATGTTAACAATACAGGAACCAAAATAAGCTAACCTAGCTAAATTTCATGAATAAAGAGGAGCATAGATTTTTGTTATTTCTAATCTTGTGCTGTATAAACACGACATCATGTCCTTTGAATTGAGTACAAATCTGTAATAATCAAAAGTCAAAGTCTCAGAGTATAGATGATCCTTGTCATTATGTTATCAGTGCTGAAAGGGAGAGTCAGGTTTGTAATCAATGTACACATCATTGCAGCTCTGGTGATATTTCATTTCCTCTCTTTCTCCAAATTTTAAGCAGAATCAACCCTGGTTGTATAATGTGCAGTACATCGAATTCTAATCTGAAGGGGCTTATGCACAGTTAGCTTAGTCAGTTTCAAAAAGTTAGGATATTGTTCTTTACGGTTATTATTTATTATCTTCCACAGCTCAAAGGTACTGTCTCTTGGATATTTCTGCTCCAAAGATAAGATTTATCACCAACAGGAACTCTCCCAAAGTCTCACTTTCTTTTTTTGTATATGTCAGCCTGTATAACCTCAGCACACACTTGTACAAATTCTTCTCCAGACCTTCACTCGTAGGTGGTGTTATTACCAACATTGAGAGATCAAAGTGCATCACACCCATTTTCTCACTGCAATTTCAATAAAGGGTACTTTGAAATAGGAATGTTTTCAAAGCAGTAAAATATGCAGTCCTCATCACACATACAATTGCACTTGATTTTTCACTTTTTAAAACATTGGTGGCAAGCTGGCAGTGGCTTTGAAGTCAGATTTGAATACATTAGCCTTTAATACCTGCATATGATCAAGTAACTCGTGTAAGAGTTAACGTCCTAGAATTCAAAAAGCCAATTTCTAATACACATGGTTCCCACACTTTTCTAAAGATAATTTCCAGGTCATTTCCAGGATGAAATTAATTTTTTCAAGGTTCACATATGACCATTACTTAGTGGAATTAAAAAACATTTCAGATTATAAAACATGCATTTTCTAAATCTAAAGATGTTTCTCTTTCAAGACTCTCCAAAACATCTAAGTCAGAAAAGATGATCATGTACAAAACCACAAAATGTATCACACGAAACAAGTTTGACTATATTCCTATAAATTGGAATGTAAAGTCATTTCAGTGTACAGAACAAAAATTATAACTATTTTGCTGACCTGCATTATGTTGCTAAGTGGGAACAACATAATGAACATAAATTAGTTTTGTTTCCTTTCAAACCTTTAATTCTAAAGAATTCTATAGCAAGATATATATGCATCTTATAGAAAGTAAACATTTCCTATTACAGTATAAAAAAAAACAACGCAAATACAACTGTAATTAGACTTGTCTTGTAATGCAAAGAGTTTAACCCTGAATTTACCTGTGCCAATAAAATCCCAAACAAGATTTTTCAAACAACTTAATCTCCTTAAGACAATTTGATTAAAAATCCATCATTAAAAAAAACATTTTCAAAAAGGGTTCATTTAAATTTTGACAAAAGACCTTCAAAATTATATACTGTTGTATAAACAAGGACTGGATTTTCTGTAAAATCAACTTGTCTTCTTGGAATTTGTTAACACAGTCCCCAAACCTGTGTTGATACAGGGACTTGTGTCGTTTTTTAATATATAATACAAGGGACGACAATTTCTCATTTCAGCTCTGAGATTCAACAATTTGACCACAAATTTGGCTTAAAAAGAACAGCAGTCTGTTTTCTAATCCGAGTTTCCTCCGAATATTCCCACCCCATTTTTCATATTTGGACATTCAGGCTGGGGTGTGAGGTCAATGCAATTGCATATTGAAAATTTGGAATTTGCCGCCACCGTGCGATAGCGACATATCCTAGTCGCTTACCAGCAGGCCTAGAAAATTTAAACTTGTGTTATATCGACTTATACCTGCATGAAATTAATAGGAAAATGATTTATTTTCTCAGAAATGGCAAGTATTCTAATTGTTATGTGTTTAATCCTCTGACATTAGACAAAACAGCATAGATGAAACCTCGGCCTGGTACTCGCCATTTGCATTACTACTCACAGAACTTCACAAATCTCAAACAATGACATCGGAAGTCCAATAGTCACGTGACAACAAAAACTCAATTTTTAATGTTATGGTACAGAAATTCAATTATATCTGATAAATTCTGGTATTATAAAATATAAGTAGTGTGTGGCTCATTTAAACATAATTTTCACACGTCTCAGCATTAAATATTAGATTTCAGTGATTGATATGTCTATATCAATTGTCAACAAAATGGGATATATTTTAATACATACATGAAGAAATAAAAGACTTGTAGGGTTGCTAGGCGCAATAAATAACTGTACAAATGTTTTAATATCACGTTTAGTGATTTTGGATTATTAATATATTGTTAATTTGGGCGATTGAGATTGGCACTTCGTATGGGTTTGTCTCCCGTTGTCAATGTTGGTCCAAATCTGTCTTTTTGGTCGTCGTGTTTTGGCCTCTTTTAAATCCTCTCCCACTATTTAGCGTAGTATATTCGTTTTCTGAGAAAGAGTTAAGTTCTGATGTGAATATCTTCACATCAAGTGTCCAAATATATAGTAATTCCACTGCCAAAGTACTTGTGTAAGTGCGAATCGCAATTCACCCGCCATCATACTTTCGAGCGTTTCTAAGGTGTTGTTAAGTATCATTCGAACTACTCGTGTGTTTCCCTCACGCACTTACGACCAAGGTTTTTCCCATCAATCTCTGCGTAAGACCAATGAGTCTCAAGGGTATAAATACCAGTCGTGTGCTGTGTTCTGGCAGACGCATTCTGACTGGCAGAGACGATAGATATGTAATAGGAGAACTAGAGAGCTAATACGACCGCAGTATGCTTACAACAGAGATCGCATTATAACAGTACAAACCATTACAGACGATATAATATTCCAAATGATATGAAATAAACCTACAATATATTCTTTAGTGTTGAAGATCGATGCCACCGTAGAATTAACGGTGCAATACTACAGTAGCGTTATTTAACTGATTGCCTACATCTATATTGACTCGAGTGATAAAACAATAACCTATTCTGCTGTTATATAATTGCTGCATATAGAAATTCAGATAGATACATATATTAAAATATCAGGACTGTTGCTACAGTAAATAACTAAACATGCATAGGAGGGAGCATTCATTGTAATATTCTTACAGGGAGTATTCATTATTTTCATTTTAAATTAACGTGACATTTAGTTGGCTACAAAGAAGAAAAACATTTCTAAATTTATATTTCAAAGTACTGGTGCATTCTGGACCATAACAATTCTCACTGGGAAACACATTCGAGTGGTATCGTTTTTCATGTGTTTTATAATTCAATTTGTTTCGGGTTGTACTTTTCCCTGAGAAATACATTAATCGTTTTTCAGCGATTATTTTATTAGGTACTTTCTTAACTTTACACTGAGCCACACATTTATGTAAAGAAAGAATTTTACGTATCGTTTGGACCTATTTCAGAGTTTTGACATTTCGATTTCATTATTGGTCCGTTCATATTGTACAGTTAATATTCACCATTACTAGTATTTATTAAATTCTTGAAACTTAAATAGCTTTCCCGTCTTGTGATTAAAATCCCAAGTTGACATCTAGTCAAAGCTGACCTTATACTGAAGTAAAGCTCGGGACGTTACAATATTAAATGAAAGTCGACTACTTTTTGTAAAACCCAGCGATCGCGCCAGTCTGATCTATCAAGCAGACAGCACATGTCAACGTGGTAGTCACGTGATAAAACAAAACTCCAGAAGTTGTTCTCAGAATATATAAATATTGAAAATTGTGTTCTTTCATTTTTGTATTTTTATTACAATCAGTATACGACTTTCATTTAATTTTTTTAAATATTTTTTTTTCTCTACAACATTTGAAAATGTGGGTTGTTAGATTTGTGTACTCATGCGACTAGCAAAGCAAATCGCGAGTACCAGGTCACATTTCATCAATGCCGTAGTTTTATCTTGTCTTTCAGCAGATTAAAGACATAACAATTTTAATACTCACAATTTCTGGGAAAATAAGTCATTTTCATATCAATTTCATGCATGTATCACTTGATCTAACAACGTATAAAGTTTGCTAGGCCATCCGGTAAGCAGCTATGCTTTGCCACCACAATATTGGCCTCCTGTGATGCTAGACAGGTTTTCATACCTTCCATGTAAGCTGACTTTAAAAATAGAAGTTTATTATATGCTCATTTTTTTTCTCCATTAACTTTACATTGCCAGAATCGTTCGATATTTTACGATATTGCACTTGCGCGCAACTTCATATTGCTCTCACATATGGCCAATAGTGTATTAGGAACTACTTTGTAAACAAATCATATACACTCACGTAGCAGGTGCTTTAAGTTTTGGTTGATTAAATTTGTTTCTGAATGAACTAAAGCAGATGTTTCATGGACTGCTACATACCAGCTGCATTGCCACATTCTGCATTAACTTTTATGATACAATGTTTCGGATTTAGGCTAGAGATACATGCCAGATTTCATAAAATTGATGGGTCCATACAAATAACATGCAAGTGACAAGGCATAAACTGTCCTCTTTAGCTGGTAATAAGAATGGCAAAAAATATACTTAGTTTTACATCCTGAATTTCCTCAAAATGTACTTATGTTACGTGTAGGCTCATAAAAAAGTAACAAAAGAAAAGAGTGAAGCCAACAAGCTTCGTAAGTTTTAACAATTTATTACCCTAGAAAACAAGGTAAAAATATGAAATAGGACTTAGGGTTTGTGAATATAATCCAAAAATTAATCCTAGAATTCAAAAATATAAGTCCTATCACTAAACAGTTCTAACTGAATCCAGGTTCGAATCTGGATGAAATTCCAATATGGAAGGCGATAACGTCAGATGAGGTTGTTGTACTGATGGCAAACAGTTCCTCATTGAATCACAATTTATAATGTTCCCGTTTAGAACTCCAGAACAAATTTCCACTAAATATCTTTGTCCCAGAATTTTTATAAAGAACAGCACTTGTGTTTTTCTTCTAGAGAATATAAATTATTAAATCCACAAAATATTAGAAGTCTAAATCAGCTGGCATCAACATTAAAAAAAACCACCTTGAGAACTAAAGGTGTATTATACGACTCAAATCTACTAGGAAACTTCTTGTTTTAACCCACAATTTTAGATCATATGGGGTTCACATGACAGGGCTACATGATCACTAACTTGAACAGCACAGTAAAAAAATGCCATTTAGCACGTAGCTTAGAATAGCCCTATCTAAGAATCAGATTCTCACGCTGGAAATAAATAAAAAAGAAAGGCTGCTTACAACTTAGTTAACACGTGGGCCGAACATGACCTTGGTAATAGCCAATCGTTTTCATTCAATGTTAAAATCGGAACCAAGGTTAAGAACTAAGTTGGTTACAAATAAAAATGAAGCAAACATTTGCATTCTACACAGGTAAAAACAAAAGACTAAATTTACTGGGAAAAATATAAAATCCAGTAAAAATATTATTCTTACAATAAAATGTAATGAAACAAAAATAAAAAAGAATTTAAAACAAACAAGCAATTTAATTACGTATACATAACACTTCTGCAAATCCGAATTACACGAGCCATGTCATGGGTTCTCAAGCTTGATTACACGTTTTGAAATTGTACAGTAATTTCGACTATATTCCAAGTGCAATTACATCCTCCTTACTGCACTCAAAATGAAATAAACATATTCCATAGCGTTTTTTTGATAACTGCAATTGAAAGACTTGACATTTTCCCACATTATGATTTCAAACATTCAATGACAGAACAGAAACACTTGCAGATGTCAACACGCTCCTCCCTCGCTGCTGCAATCCAATATACTTCATGTAGAATTGGCACTGATAGATCCAGCCCATAATAACGAAATTTTTTAGAAGAGACAAAATACCAAAATCTATTCATTCCAGATCAAATGGAAAAGTTGCTGCAATGCGCATTCATTCACAATGACTCCAAATTTCAATTTTAAGTTGACCAAAATGCCATTTTCTTTCGAAAGTTATGTCTAGCACACGATTAAGTTCAAATTTATCTGGGCAGAGTTGCGTGCATATTAATAATGTTGTTGTGTAATGATGAATCTGCGCTTGTGTATTTAGTTTGGAATATGGCATACATTCAGTTACTTTGTTTCTTGTAGTGTATTTTTGTTTATATAATTAAGCCTTAGGTAGAATAAGAAAATGAGCATATAATAAAAAGGTTACTGCAATTGTATGGGAAAATACGAACTCATTTTGTCGGATGGATATACTGCACTCCCAAGGTCATGCAGTATTTCCATCCAAAAAACTTGTTCCTATTTTCCCATACAAATGCAGTAACCTATACTACTAGACGAATCTAATCCAATGAGCATTTGGATTGACTCAGCATACCAGGTATATGTTTATTGCAAGCACCCAAATGATCCATACTGCACCCTCCAAATATTCTGGTTAGAACTCAATAAATTTAACTCGTGATCAGTTTAGTTACAACTCAATTATGTGATTGTTTTGGGCGTCAAATGGTCGCAGAAAAATCCCAGGTTTTTCCCGACTTTCATCAATATTTGCAAAATTCAAGGACTTTTTACGGTCGGGAAAAAAATTTCTCCAGACTTTTTCCTGATTTCCCGTAGTGTGGGAACCCTGGATAAAAAAGAGTTATTTTTCCAAGAACTTTTGCAATATCACAGTACATACCTCATGTCTTCGAGCTGCATTGTAACCACTTTTACTCATACAATAAAGAATTCTGAAACTTTGCTGCACATTTTGATTTCTTCTTGGTTGGTACATCTAACTTGGCATCTGACACTTGTTGAAATATTGTACTCCATTTCATGAGAAACTCCATTAATTTCTTCATTCTCCCATTCACTTTTCACCAATGAACACAAGTCTACTTTCCACATTCCTGCCACCACTAACTTGATGTTGAAAAAAAAATCAGTAAATTTTACGTCCCACCAAGATTGATGTCACTTTCCAGAAATAGACCAAAGTTTGTGCATGCGCATATTAAAGGAAAGGTGCGGAACCCATCTAGGATACACATGGTTTGCTTATAAACAATTAGTGAGATATCCAAGTATCCTTTTGTATTAACATACATCTGCAGACTTTGGAAATGAAGAGGTATGGTAATGAAAAAGAATATCCTTACTTTTGAATTTATTTTTAAATTCTTATTTGTTCATTATATCATAACAAATAAAATTTGCATACTGCTGCACAGGCTATATATTTATAAATGCAACTCCAAACTAATTTGCGCAAGTTCTTGTGCATCACCACTTTCCAAATGTGCAAATTCATACAAATTTTGTGTGAATCACAATTATGCACCCTGGGGGCATCTCAGTGAAGGGACTGACGCCCTACTGGATGAAAGAATTTCCAGGAATTCAAAACATCTCAATTTCCTCATTTTAACTGCCAAGTGTTGAAACCACTATTGATACTGTAAAGCTATTACAAAATTTCAATTAGCTGCTGGTGTGGCCATATTGGATGTCAGCTTGGTGCCATTTTCAATTAGGACCAACAAGGCATCATAAGATGCTGATAAGACTTTCCAGTTTGTGAATTAATAGTAAGATTTTAAAGATGGATGCCATGGCTGCCACATTCCATACGAGATTGGCACCATTTCTATTTAGTATCAACTTGACACCACAAGTCCTCTGCTGAAAGTACAATGTTGACATGACAAGCAATCTAAGAGAAGCAGTCACAACAAGATTTTCAACATAGGTATTGCGCCAGTCATACTAGCAGTTAGATCAGCACCACTGTTGCTGACAACCAACTAGACATCACAAGTCTTTCAGTGAAAATTCCATGCTGTGATCATTCAGAAGACCATTCATTCAAGACAACAATTTTCAAAACTGCCACTGTGACAGGCATACTGAATGATTAAATGGCACCATTAGGACTAACCAGACATCATCCTAAGCTGTTTAGTAAAAACCCCATGTTGATATGACCATCCATTCAGAAGTGATAATACTTTCAACAAGCAGATGTGGTAGCCACACTGGACATCAACACGTAAGTCTTCAGGTGAAAACCCCATAGCAACATTACTCCATGCAGGCAGAGCAAGAAGACTTTCAAGATGGCCACTGTGAAAGATTGTAAGATTGGCACCATTTTCATTGAGGACCAACTAGACATTGTAAAAAGTCTTCTGGTAAAAAAAACCCATTGCAATGACTTTCTGTTCAGGATCACCAATGGTAAGATTTTCAAGATGGCCATTGTGGTGGCCATATTGGACATTAAACCAGCACCATTTTCATTTAGGATAAACTAGTCAGTCTTTTAGTGAAAACCACATGTTGATATGACTGTCCATTCCAGAGAAGGAGTGATAAAAATTTTCAAGATGGCCACTAAGGCAGCCATATTGGGTATTAGATTGGCACCCTTACAATCAACAAGATATCATTAGAAGCCATCTCATAAAATTCCCTTGTCAATATGACCTTCCTTTTAGGAGTAGCAGCAATAACATTTTCAAGATGGCCACTATGTTGGCCATACTGGATATGCAAGCAGCAACAATTTAATTAGGACTAACTAGATCTCATAGGATCAATGTGTGTGTGTAAAGTTTCATGTCAACTCTCCAACTGATTCAGGAGGAGTAGCGATAACAGACTTGTGCTAAAGGGTAACAGACAGACAACAGACAATGAACTGACAATGGATAACAAACAAAAGACCATCCCATAAGCTCTCCTGCCATACAACCAGTTGAGTTAAACACTTAGATCTTATCTGGGAGCAGATTATCATTCAATTCTCCTTTTTCTACCTGGTGGGAGAAGTGAATATTTCCATTTTGGGGCCCAAGGATGCTCGCTGAAAAGACTTATAACAACATTCAAAATGTACAAGAGCTCCTAAGAAAATAAAAATTACCTCTGTACTCAGGTACAAATTCCTTAAGTTCTCGTGGGACAGTTTCATAAAAATACAGTTCTCGAGGTATTAAGGGCTTGCATAGGGTGGTCTCGTTGAATCGAAGAACACATGTATGTCCTCCAACCTGATGAATGAAAGGCTGCAACTGAACTGGTTCACTGTCTAGAGAGAATTCTTCCATTCTCTCTGGCATATTGAATACACTGGAATCCAGTCTAAAACTTTAAATGGGTATGCCTGAAAAGAAAAATCCTAATAAATGGTATGATACACAACATTAAAAAAAATGTTCCCAAATAAATCTGATAGGAGAGAAGATGGAGTGTATGGTTGCGGGACATCAAGCCAAGAACAATCAATTACAGGAGAAATTTAATTGAAATTCTGATAGTAAAGTAACAGAAACCATATTCTCAAACTGAATAACATACCTTGATTTTGAAAACTAGGTATTATACAAACCATAGCTTTATTAGCAGAATTTCATTCTTACAAATAATAATCACAATGAATGGATACTTTTGTTTAAATGCCTTAAGAAATATGAAAGATTCTCCTTTTTTAAAAATTCAATAGGAAGTAAATTGATCTTGTATTTAATTCTTTTTTCCTGATGATGGCAAAATGTATTGGTTTTATAATGAAAAGTGGTCCAGTTATACATTGATATATGACAATACTTTCTGCCAATTTTTTTTTATTGATGATATTTGCTGAGGCATTGTCTTCATCCTGATTGGTGAACAGTTAAATTATCTGATGATGCAACAAATATCAATTTAACTTCTGCATAATAGCGGAAGTAAACTCATAAATTTCCTTCCCCCTCTACTTATAACAACAAGAAAAAAAAACAGCCAAAGGTGTAACAAGCCAAATTACAAGTCTATTTGACCTTTTATTAACATAGTATTCACACACCCTCCTTTGTAACCCCTACTGATTTTGAAACCCAAAAGCATCAAGGATATAACAAACAAAACGTTGTCATTTCATTCAATAATTTATAATTTCTAACCTAACTGTCACAATATTGATACGACTTGCCATCCAGGAGGAGTAGCAATAACATTTGTTTTCAAGATGTCTGTCATGGCAACCATACTGGATGTCCAATCAGGCCATTTTCACTTAGAACAACCGGACAATCCTCCAAGTAGCTTGGGAGAGGCAATAAACTTTGACAAAGGATGGCCAGATGCAGGACGATGGACCATCTCATAAGCAATTCTGGATTATAACCAGTATAGCTAAAATATGCAAGAGCAAAGTGAGTTTTCAAGATGCACATCATCAAATGCATCTTCAGGTGATGACCATAATACTTTGAAAGTTTCATGGCAATCTATTAAAAACTGCAGAACTGTTCATGTTAATGAGACTGTGCCAGACTGATTGACATATATGGTTAGGTCAAAAAATGTGTGTTTCCTATTGCACTGGTTTTAAAATTAGAGTTGGTAAGGTGGGTTTCTTTTAAATATTTATTACAATGATTAGTATACATAATATACTAAGCGCTTCCAGTACTCGGCTAAACTGGCTCAATTAGATGCATAAATAAATTTTTGGGATATCTTTCTTTTTCATTTTTAAATAAAAATTTTTAAACATCTTATATATTATGATTAGTAGATATATTATATATTATGATTAGTAGATATAATGTACTAAGTATTTCAATTACTGGGCAAAATCAGCTCAATTTGATGCACAAACCAATTAAGGAATTTTTATATTTTATTTTTTTTAACCTAGGGAAAAATAGTGCAAGAGTTGGCACCAAAAAACATGGAGGGTCGGCCAACTGGAAACACTTTTTTGCCATACTGTGTGCCCCATCACTACAGAAGCTGGAGTACAAATAACTGAAATACAAAAATAAACAAGATTTCAAAGTAGCAGTCCAAGGTACACGTCTGTAAAATGTGCAGATCATAGGTTATTTTGTAACAATTTATAACGTACTGGAACTATAACAAAAGTATTTTTGAATTTGGGCACTCAAGTTGACAAGTTTTTGAATATGGGCTCTGGCCCTTATAAATATTCCAGTGAATGGTTAAATGGATCAGCCACTGTGTGCAAGCCTAAATGGCAGATTTGCAAGGCAATCTGAGAAATTCAGCTAAAGCCTAAACACATTGACTCATGAAAAGTACATCACAGTAACCCTATTTTCTTCTGAACCTTGCAATACTCTTTATGATGCACCTAATTTCAAGCTATATGACTTTACAAGCAATCATGTCTGAGAACTTTGCTGGATGCTCTAACCACTTAGGCCACCGGCACAGTCTAAAACAAGAGTGAGTTGCCTAATTATAACAGTCTAATTCAGAGATATTGCATCAAAAACATATCAATAGGACACGAGTTGGCCCGTTATGACAGTGTGATTAAAAGATACTGCATCACTTTCAATCACTTTACATGCCAAGTGAA
Organism: Megalonaias nervosa; assembly: GCA_016617855.1. NCBI lineage: Eukaryota > Metazoa > Mollusca > Bivalvia > Unionida > Unionidae > Megalonaias > Megalonaias nervosa. The sequence goes on along the minus strand of JAECUM010021745.1, from coordinate 38,720 downwards.
ATCCATTATATGTATGACCATCAATCCAAAATTAAGAAATGCTAACTCACATAGCTGATTCTTTCTGAGCATAAGTTTGCAAGATTATTTATCAAAATGCCTGAACATGAAAGACCCTGGAGAATGGTAATGACGCAATCAGTGTTGAATCTGCTGAATGCCACAGTCAAACTCTTACAATAAAAATACCAATATAAATGGTTAACAAACCTGCAATATAATAGCTGGCGTATGATCCAGGAAGAAGCACTACTAGCAAGCACTCTGTATTTAAGCAAACCAAAGACAATTCTCTGGCCTGAGTTACTAATAACTTGATAACATTACAAATGAAAAGCATGCAGCCTGTGCTGATCATGCAAATGCAGTTACAGAAGACATTTTCTTTGCCAGCAAGTGATTTTTCCTTGTATTGTGAATAGTGTTCAGTCAGGAAAAGTCTTCCTGTGCAGCTGAAATGTTGCAATTATATATATCAATGTACCCAGTCACTCTAAGTACTAGAACAAATTATTGCTCACAACCAAGAAACAAATGACAAATTACCAGTATTTCATCAAATGAAACCCATCTGTGGTAAATTGGAATTATCAACATTCTGTCATCACTAAGACCTTCAGTGTGGATTATAAGAATAATTAAGATTCATTCTTAAGGAAGATGATGCCTGGTGGGATGTGGAGGCATTCCCTCCCATATGCTGAGGTAGTCTAGTCACCCCCAGTCCCTGACCGATTTCGTTTTCTTTATAACTTTATAACTCATCAGAGGGAATTGAACAGGTTGATTCATTCAATCAGCTAATCACCATGTCCTGACAATAAGAGATTCATACACTCCTGGGTGCTGATGCTGCCAAAGCAGTCGGCAGAGCTGCAAATTTTGGTCATGTGACATATTCCTATTGTCAGGACCTGTTATTACTGCCAGTATATTAAGCTGCAAGCTCTAATGATGCTAACAGGTATAGAATGATACAATCATTATTCAGCCAGTATTTGGCAAGAAAGGCAAAACTTTGAGACTGTTTCCTAAGCTATCAAATTTAAAAATAATTCTAGTAATAAAGATAATCATCTTTAGGTTTCTCATTTTGTCATAAATCTCTAGTTTCCCTCTTAATAATTCACATATCACAATCTTAAATAAGGGTTATCGTTTAGCCCTCCTGTTAGGGAAATTGAACTTGTTCAAGTTCATAAAGACTTAGAAAACTTATTTCGACAAATTAAGCTAAAAAACTTTTTCATCACACACTGAAAACCGATGATAAGACTAACTCTTTTGAAAACAAAATTGTTCATTGACTCAGACAAAAAAGTACATGAATACTACCTACCTCCATAATATATTGAAGCCTTCTGTAAGTTGGTAAAATTATCAATATTAAACTTCAACAAACAAGGAGATATAACCCAAATATCACAAAAAATGAAAACCAGGACCTCAGAGAACTATGTAATAATAAAAATATTGTTATTAAAAAGCCAATAAAGGCTTTGCTATTGTAATCATCAACACTGATGATTACATCAATGAAGCCCTAAGACAATTAAATGATAAGAAGTATTACACCAAAGTAAAGAAAGACCTTTCTGAAACAATCCACAATATGGAAAAAAATTGTGTAATTTCATGACAAAGGGGAATTAGATGATAAGGCTTTTCTTAACCTTATCAATGACAAAATCTGAACTCCTAGATTCAATCTGCTTTCAAAAATATATAAAAGCTATACTCAGGGAAAAATTCCTGGAAAACCAATTACTAGTGGAAACAACTCACAGCAAAAAAATCAGTAGTCTAATAGACTAACACATTAAACCAGTTGTCAAAATTATACCTTCACACATCAAGGTCACCACAGATTTAAAAAATAAAATTTAAGCTATCCACAATTTATTGGATGATTTCGTTTTAGTTACAATGGACGTCAATTCTCTCCACACTAACATACCTAACCATGAAGGTTTAACTTCAATAGCCAGAACTCTAGCTTTAAATAAACCAAAGTATCGTCTCTCCAATCGGAGTATTTTAGCTTTATTAAAACTGGTATTACATTGTAATAATTTTACCTTCAACAGCTCCCATTATCTGCAAATTGTTACAACCACCATGGGAACCAAGTAGCCCCATCTTATTCCAATATTTTTATGGGTGATCTAGTATGGAAAATGCTTAATTCAGCACCATAAAAACCTTTCATTTTTCTAAGGTTTATTGATGACAATTTTATGATATGGACCAGTTCTGAGTTGGAATTAAATAAAATCTACAAATTCTGTAACAGCTTCAGTAAACTTATTAAGTTTACAATGGAATATTCTAAGGAAAAAAAATCACATTCCTTGATACTACAGTTATTCATGAAAATAAAATATCATTCAATATATATTGTAAACCTACAGATAAGTATTGTTATCTACATTATATTTTCTACCATCCATACCAATGTAAAAAGTTACATCCGTACATTCGACTACTATGTGTTAGTTGAATATCTACTAAACAATAGGATTTTAAGAAATATGCCTCCAATCTCATCCATTTCTATGAAAGATCTGACTGCAATGTTAACAGAAGCTTGCTCCAAAGCAAGCTGGATAATTGTGTTCATTACAATTGAAGCCATCTCAGAAGGATATCAAAGTAGCAGTGTGATACCAGCTATCTTTACATATGACAAAGATACTTAGTTTCTCCAATGTGCAATTAGATTTCTCTGGCCAATTGTCAATTAAATTCTTCCAGAGATATTCCAAAATCAACCAATTTTTGCACAGATAATTGGTTCTAAATTAATCAATCAACTAATAAAAACTAAGTTTTTTTCAAACAAGCATCCAGGCCAGACAAGTAAAACATTCCCAAAGTACTGGATTGTGAGACTGTTAATTGCAGCTTCTGCATGAAAATGGATAAATCTAAAATATTTAGAATATTTACTAACCTCAAATATAAGTCAAAATTAAGAGGACACTGTACTACATGAAATGTCATCTACTCAGTGCCATCTATTTGACAAATGATATGTAGGAAAAACTAATGAGGAGTTCCAAGTGAGAATAAAAAGAAGACTTTAGGGATATCCATAATCAAAAGGATTCTCCAGTATCCAAACACTTTAACCTACCTGACCACAACATATATTGTGTTCACTCAGATAACAAAAACCATAAAATCTGATCCAGGGCTCTCTATTAGCGCAATTTATTGGAAAGACAGAGAACTCCATTGGATACACCAATTATACACTCTACAGCCTGTAAAGATTAACATCACTGTTTAAATGGAGTCCAGCATTTTTAACTTAGATTCATTTCTTATTCTATATTCTGATACTGGATGAAGAATTAATATTTTAAACACAATTTTGGAATATATTTATTACCTAATCTTCATGTAATGATTGACTGAGTCATTAAGAAAATGTTGTGGCCAATGTCAAATTCTTGGTGGCACTTTTTGAAAATTGTGATAGGCCCATGGCTCCATCAGGCTGAATTCAAGATTGAACTCTGCAACTCACAATGCATATAAAGTTACATTACTGTATTTACTCACTGATAAGATGAATCCAAGTGCAAACTGCACAGACCCAGATCTGCTGCCACATAATGCACTGGCAGATCTGGGTCTGTGTTGTTTATTAGGAGCAATCAGTAGAACAAACAACATATTCCATGATCTGCAAATGCATTATGCTATGGCATATCAGGATCTTTGCTCTTTGCAGTTTGACTCAACTTATGAGTAACTATATACTGTACCCAGCAAGCAAACGTATCCAATAAAGGAAGCTAAATGCAGTCACTAACCAAAGCATTGACAGCAGACATATATTGACGAACACACATCAATAATCAATACTAGTAGAATGGAAATGCTTTATAACTAGCTTCTATAATTTTTTCATCCCCATTTTCCAAATCTAACACAAATCAGAGCAACTAAATGACTTGCCATTGCAAATCCCCATCCTATTTACTACAAAATAATATTCTGTCCTCCACCCCAATACGGGTTCTGTGATGGTCAAGTCACAAAGACACTTGCCCTTACATCTCTGTCCATGTGGGATTGAATCATGGCCTGATCACTGTGGGCACATGAGAAAGCTTGTCAGTAGCTTCCTATGGGTTGGTGGTTCTTCTCAGGGTCTTCCTCCACCAAATATACTGACTGCCATGTATAGTCTATAATGTGCTGAACTAAACCCCACAAAAATGAACCTCAAACCCACCTCTATAATCATACCCACTTCTACCAGTAACTCAACTCATGTGTCATGATGATGCAAAATCCCATTACATGTGACATACTTTCCAATTATGACTATCTATCTATGTATGTATATACATATATATATATATATATATATATATATATATATATATATATATATATATATATATATATATATATATATATATATTGGAGGTTATTTGAAAATATCATAGTACATGTAGTTAAATTTTGTTTATCTCACCTTGGACCCTTCACCAATGGGTAATAAAACTACAATGTTTCAAAGTTTAAACAATTTCCATCACCAGTTTAGGATGTGTGGTAAAGGGCTGACAGATGGATGAATCAACAGATAGTATCACAAAATCCCCACTAGCGTTTGGGAACAACAATCCTTCTTCATTGCACTAATATATAATGCTCATCATTTTAAAAGAATTCAACTCTTGCAGTTTCCAATCATGCTCTGCACCCAGTCTACTGGTATTGGTCCTTGTATACTGATATGACATGTTCTTAAAACCTTACCATTTAAGTACTGAATTATTCAACAGATGTTCTATTCAATAAAGGACAAAAGAGACACAGGACAGAAGGAAATTTTAGATGTACAGTGTCATGAAGTGTCAGAATATAGACAACAAAGATCTCAATGTAAATGCAAGCATAATGTATACACAGCATACTCATTGAAGCAATACAAGGTTTAAAGAATATGCGTACTCTTAGTGCTACACACAATGTAACAAGAAACCACTGTTAAAATTAAAAAAAAATCGTTCGTCTCCAAGTCTGTGGTAGTGAAATCTAAGACCTTGTCTATTTATGCCTGATATCCATGACGGATTTCAACAATATATTCATGTAAAATTGGATGTTAACCTTTATTTTACTTTTGTTGAGTCCAACTTACAAAATGTGTCTAGTAAAATTATGCAATGGCAGATATGAATCAACTCAGCTGTTCACAGTTACACATTAAACATAAAATAGATGACGACGTCTGTATCTCAACCCCTCCAAAATGTTTGTTCAGAGACAAAGGATAGATCGAAGATTTTGTAAATATGGAGTTCATATTTAGAAAGTACTAAGCAAACAAAAACATACTGAAATCTAATAATCTGTGAATAGCAAAAGGCACATCTGGACTACTAGTCTAACATGTGTAGGGGCAAGGTTCACACAGATATTTATATAGGTTATGGAGTTGTGGTCCTGAAACAAAAAAGATATGCACGAGTTATGGTCCAGAAACAAAAAAGAATAGATGAGAGATAGATATATCCATATATGCAACCAGCTTTGTCAACAAGCTAACATGACAGTTTATGAATTTATATAGCCAACTAATATTCATAGTATCAATTTGCTTTAAAAAGCTGTTGAATATAAACAATTTCCTTAGGGAACAAATCATGTGGAATTAATAGAGCAATATGTGAAAGCACACAAAAAGCTCAGGCCATTTCCAACAAATATTGTGTTGGAGCCCATGGGTTACCAATTTTTTTTATCTTGGCTACTAGATGTTGCATTCTGATAACCCAGTGTACTACTACTACTACTACATATCACTTGTTCTACATTTCTGAAAATTAAAAAATATGTACAACACAATATAATAGTGAATTTAAGCTAGACAACCTGGTTCTTTTTCTTGGCAGCTGGCAGATTACAATATAAATTTGAAATCTAACTCTGGTGGGTCAAAGGTATTGTTAAAGGTTTCCTGGAAACTCAAAGTGATCATTTTTAATAAGACAGTGTCCTTTCATCTTTTGCTTTTTTATCCATACAGAACCAGATCAGGACTTGAATGTACCTAGGCTTTATCTGTATCTGTTGGGATAATTAAGGAATGGATTGGTCTGGTTTGGTGGATTAGGCATAGCAACACATGGAGGTTAGTTGCCTTGGGAAACTCCATGGTGGCTGACCCAAACTAACCAGAAGGTAGAATTCGAACCTGTATTCTTTTGACCATGAGTCTGAAATGTTGACAACTGAGCCATTATGCCACCATAATTAGGGAAGCTGTAAAAATTACAAATAAAATTACATTTAAAAATCCATGAAAATCAGAGATTTTCAAATCCTACTTTGAATCTTCACCTGAATTTAATCATGATCGTAATAGTTTAATTAGCATACATTTCAAAGACAATAAACAATACATGTATGAAGGGAAAACATCTTGAGAAAAATCAATTATCTTCATTGTTTCTGTTACAATGAGGAAGAGACACAAAAAATGAAATTTAGTATTAACATGAACGAAGAAATCTTTCTCAATTCTCTCTCTCTCTCTCTCTCTCTGTACACTACATTATGTTTGATTGTAAGGCGACCTTGTGCCTGTCTTACCTGACCCAACAGTCAACCTATTATGGGGGATAAAAAAAAGCAAACAAACATAAGATAGTTGTATTTTAAGTTTCTAAATAAAACAACACTATAATGGAACAATGGACCAGAATACCATCCACTCAACTGTATCCAACAATATGAATCATTGTACTCCTATATTCAGGAAAATTTTAAAATCTGTAGCTGATTCTCTAGTGAAATAGGACAGTTAACTGAAACCTGCCACCACGTTAATATAATCAGATGCTAAGATATAGTGGACTGGGACATAAACTTTGTGCACTCAACTAAGACTACAAGGAAAATGTAGGGTTTTTTTTCTGGCAGGAGGGTTGTGGTATCAATATTCCATAGCTTACTCATTTTCAGGCCAAAAAACCCTTTCCATAGAGTGAAGAATTGTCAATAAGAGTCAACTCGTGCACCTCACATTTCTATGCACAGAACAGTCCAGTTATCTTTTCATGGACAACAATTATGCCAGGACATCAATGCAGGGTTGTCAGAAGGCATTAGGCAATAGCAACAGGTGAGTATCACAACATTTAAATTAGTTCTACTCAACCAAAACATTTCAACAGCAGGAATTCATAACCGGTTGCTAGTATACAGCTGAATTTGTCAGTTAGGTAGGTTGACTGACATATACAAACTGGTCAAAAACAGAAGAATGGACTGTAGTCACCATTATGGGGAGAGATCTACTTAACTGAAAGCAGGTGTCTCTCTGGGTCACGTATCTGTTCCATAAATATGGGTCTCAGAGAGAAAAAAAATGCCTGAACTCTGTTGTGCTCAAGAGTGGAGGTAGATGGAGAAGATGGCATGTGATTGCCAAAGTACTGCCTTCCTCCAAGGAAGAACTATTTAAATAGGCCCATGATGCAGTCAAGCCTCAAACTTCAAAGGCTTTTAGTTTCATAAAAGAAAGGTCTCTGTTGGTAAGCTCTTTTCATGGTAATGACAATGAGATACCAATGCAGCCCTTAAGAGGAAGAAATAGCTACTTCTGACCCTGCCTTGTCCCTTTGGTGGCACAAGACAGAAATGTAGTGCATAACAAGACATAAATGCCTATCTTGATCATCCCAACAAAAGTTCAACTGAGGCTGGGGATCTCTACAGGCTACCAAAGGTAATTGATTTTATGCTACAAATCCCATTTGGCAACAAACATAAATGGATTTGTAATTTCCATTAAACTGGTGACAACCAATGTTGATAGAAAAAAGCATGAAATCCACTCCATCTTCTCACAGATGCCAAGGCCGATAAAAATAAGTCTCGAGTGCAAGGTCCTGGAAGGAAGATTCACACAATGGTTCATTGGGGGATGAGTATTAAATACCATAAAGCATAAGACAGATTTCATTTGGATATAATTGAGTATGAGACAGGTCTCTGCAGCTCAAAATAAAATATCTTACAAGATAAGCAAAGTGCAAATCTGATCCTATTGCCATGTCCCAAGAATTTAAGTGTGCTAGAAATGGCAGCTCTATAGCCCTTGATTGTCAAAACTGAACACCCTTTGTCCTCAAAGAGAAACAAAGAAAATCAGTGATGGGAGTTATAGAGAGACAGCTACGATGAACATGTTTCCTACTGCACCAATCACAGAATATTGTCCACCTGACATCATAGACCTTGGAATGTAGAATCTCTTCCAGCAAGACTGATGCAACTGGCACCCCAGCCCAAAAACTTCTATTGGTAGATAGATTGCTCGAGACAAGCTAAGAGTAAAGGTGGAGATCATGAGGGCTGTTTTGTAAGAGGGAGCCTGTTTTGTGAAAGAAGATACCTCCTCTGAGGTAGGAATCTGTGTTTATCTATCAGAGGGATAGACGATCACTAAACTATGATTATTGTGGCCACGTTGGGGCTATGAGAACGACAGAGCAGAGGAATCTCTGAGTATTTGTAAAACATGAGGCAGCAGTCAGAAGAGTGTCAAAGAAAAGACAATCCCACCGGAAGCTAAACGTGTTCAGTTCCCTATACTCTCCGGTCCAGGTCAGGAGAAATATTAAAGGGAAGTTTGCTGGTGAGCATAGTCACAAACTAGTCCACCTGAGGACCTCCCTCGCAAGTATGAAATGGGATTCTGTTACTGAATGGTGTAGAAATGATCACATGAGGATTATTTTGCCTGTCCTGGACAGACTGTCTGCTAATACATTCTTCTTTCCCAGAATGCAGCAAACTCTTAGGGTTATGTTCTTGAAGGTTGCCCAGCAGAAGTCCCAGACCTCCACACAAAGAAAAGGAGCACGTATGCCCCCTTGATGCATTGTTGGTAGTAATCATGACACAACAGTTCTTTACTCTGTTGATGCACCCTTGCAAAGCTAAAAATATGACCTTCATTTCTAAACTGATGATGTGGAAGGATGATTCGTCCAAGGTCCAATGACCATGGAGAATTAAACCCTCTAGCTCTTAGTGAGTGCCCCAAATGGAATCTGATGTGCTGAAGGACAGTAATGGGGTTGGGTGCATGCATGGGGATCCCAGTCTGGAATCTGTCTCCATTCATCACCAATGCAGATGATGATGAAAATCTGGCCATGGTGTAATCAAGGCTGAGAGAATACGTGTGTGGTGTTACAAGTCTACACTCTTAAAAATAAGAAACAGAAAAGAGTGAAAAGCAACAAGCTTTGCAAAATTCAAGAAATAATTTATTTCCCTAGAATACAAGGTGAAACAATGAGAAAAAAAGAACTTAAGTTATTGCAAATTAAATCCTAAAATAATCCCAGAATTACAGACACAAGCCCTAATAATTTAAAGTCCTGAATAAAATTCAATAGAAGTCCAAAATAAATCCAAAGCTGAAGGTGTTAATGTGTCAACAGTCTTTTGTTGAATCACAATAATATAATTCCAGGTTTGAATTCACTATCAATTCCAATGAATGTCTCTGTCCAAGAATTTTATCAGAGCACTTTTGTATTTCACAGAAAATAATTACTTGGATTAAAAAATTTTAAGAAAATAGATTCCAGCCTGAAATAATACTGGACACAACATATAATACAACTTGACTGTGCTAGAACATAAAGCATGAATGAAAAATCCTCTCAGGTACAAGATTATATAGTTCTCCACTTGACCTCAGGTCACAATTAGCATTTTCTATTTTAAAAAAAAAAAAAAAACTATTACCTAGTGGAAAATAACCTCTGGAATGATCCTGATATTTACAAAATTAAAATTATCAGTTATTATACCAAACCAGAACCTGGACTATGTTAAATACACCAAGGAAATTCCAAAACCTAGACCTAGACCCAAATAAATATATTTACTTCTATTAATAATTCTGACTTTAAACCCATACACATTGGGAATTTAGCTATGTATTAGTTGTCTACAGAATAAAATAGAAAAGTCTGTTAGGTCTATCAGAAAATGAACTCAATTTTGGACACAGTCTAGTCCAACATACAATGTTACATTACAATAGCATGTAATGAAATAAAAAAATTAAAAAAAACACCTACCAAACAAACAATACAAATTAAATATACATAACGGTTATTTCTACTTTGCAAAAATTAGAGTGTGCAGATGGAGATGACCCAAAGGAACCAGATCTGTAGTGGCATTCAAGCTTTCCACTAGAGATGTAAAGGTGAGCAGACAATGATGTCTTTGCTCACAGTGCCACCATAAGTGTCAGGATTCATTCTATCCCATCAGACCTTGACAAAATTCTGGTTCATGAGGAAATTTATGTGAGCTCTTACTTCTCTAAGCTGGGTAAAAGACCCAACAGAGTTACTGTTGGGTCTTCAGTGACAATGTCTCAAACCAAATGGTTGAATTATAAACTGAGGTTGCAGGTTGAAAGGGGTGGGTGGGGGTGCATCTGTTAAAAAACTTGGCAGATGGTCCCTAAGGGCAAGTCACATTACTATGCTTACTGACTGATTTTGATGGACCACGAGCAACTGTATGGGATCTGGGCTGATAACGATTCAGATCTTGAGAAACCACAGTAGTAACAAGTCCTCCAAAGAGAATTTTTGCCTTCCAGAAGGAGGAGCCATGAGATGGTCTTTACTACAGCTAAGGAAGACCTTTGAGGAGTTCAATGCAACATCATTGTGGACATGCATAAATCCCACAAATAAAGACATTGAAATAAAATGCACCAGCTGAGAGGTGTTAGCCATAGTAGCTGAGAAGAGGTTGGCATAAGAAGATAAGGTAACTACATACAAGCTTTCTGTTCAATAGCTTCAATCATTTTTATTGGAAGGCATGCCCAGGCTTCAGTAGAAATATCTACTTGAGGTGATCCTGTATTCAATATGAGATGTTAAAAGGCCACTTTGGGGAAAATTACCTGCTAGTGCAAGGCAAAGATCTCAATGTAGAGCGAGGAACAGACCACCCTTTACATAGCTAAGCATTGTCTTGGCCTACATAAAACATTTCTTCAATCATAGACGAATGAGGAAGAAATAGGTGTCCTGACCGGGTTAGGGTCACTGAGATCTGTTCCAAACTTGATAAAATCTTATTGGACTGTGCATTTGATGGTTTCTGGCACAGGTTAAAAAAGTTTACCAACTTATCAAATAACCAGATCTTCCCATCCTCATCCAACTGAGAGGTAGTGGGAGTGATGGAAGTCATCAATGGGACTGCTTCCACACTGAACTCACTGGAGTCGATGAGGATAGAGCATCTTCACCTAGTACTCTTGGTAGAGAAATGGCTGGGGCTCACAATATCCAGGGGGGGGGGGAGGGAAGGAGAGAATGTGACATAGAAGCACCTGACAAGGAGCTCATGGGAGAGGGAGGAACTCTGATCCCTTTCCCCATAATGTGAGGCATCTGAGTGATGACTGATAAATGGTGATCGGCAATCAGCACGAGATTACCAGTGACTGGCAAACAATGACCAGTATGATCTGACTGGTCCCTAGGTTATACTGCCTGGTACCTGGCAACCAGTAACCTGGACTAACTGTCCGGTGACTGGTCAGTAACGAGACACAGATATGTTGTAACCTTGCTTGTCAGGGTACAGGGCTGTTCCTCCCACCTCGTGGTAGGGGGGATGACATACTACTCAAGAAGTGATGGATGGAGTGCAGATCCTCTCCTCATGGGAATGTGTGACAAGCTATCCAACATGTGAGACGTTCAGTATTTCTCCCTTTTGGGAGGATGGAACATTCTACTCTGAATGTGATATGTTCTCAGCTATTCTTCTTCACCGGGTGGGGTGAAGTAGGCAATGTACTCCTTGAACACTCAGTCCCTTCTTCCAGAGGTACCTCACCCATTTCTGAAGAGAATGGTCCCATACCCTCCCAGAACCCAGGAGTGCTTTTCCAACCTGAAAGTACCTGCAATAAGGCCCTTGGGATTCTATGAGAGCATCCTGAAAATTCTGAAAAAGAGAGGAAGGGATGTTTCCTCTGCCCTTTATATGTGCATTCTGTATCATAAGGATTCCAGATTTCATCTGATCATAATTTACAAAATGCACTTCGATTCTTCCACGTACATTCTGAACATGTGAGGCAGTGTGGGCGAGTGTCTCAAGGGCTTTTCTTGTGGCCACTCTTCCCCACGTACTCTCCCAATATTGTTCTCTTATATTAAAATTTCCTGCAAGAAAACAATGAACAATGAAATTATGTTGTCACAAATAAACCCACCTGTTGTTTATATGGTTTGTGCCATATACACTCCAGCAGATGCACAAGGTAAGGAATAAAAACTACCCACCTTTTCGTTTTTGGTAAAGACATTCAATTGTTAACCCTTTTTTAAAGATTGCAAATGCACACACACAATAACAATGTGTTACAAGTCAAAGGAACAAATATTAATATACAAAGAAAAACAAAAAATGTGGTGTTTAGACAATTAATTAAGAAATATGTAATTCCTACTACGTTATGGTCAGGTTTCTGCAACAGATTTTTTCTCAGCACACAAGCCTTGTGTAACCAGTTGCAATTGACACTGAATATGAGTGTACCCTAACCCCAAAGAGGGGATACCACATGGTAACCAAAGTGGTCCCTTAAAGAACATTGTCCTGAAGGGAGGGGTGTTTACTGGCATATACAGTAATACAGAAAATAAATGTTACAATGTGTTGAAGGAAAGACTGCAATGCCTTGAAGCACAAGCATCAAGCAATTTTGTCAGTCACAAATTTGACACAAGTCCATTAACAGTGCCCTTGGAAAAGATGACTGTTCTGCATATGGGCATACAAGGTGCACAATCTGACCATCTTATTTACAAACCTCCGCTCTAATGAAGGATGTGTTCACATCAAACTGACAAGGTTTTTCTGTACAAACAAGAGTAAATTATGCAACAGCAGCAGGTTATGTATTACACTTATTAAATTGTAATATACTGCATGCTACCCAATTTCCTTTGACCCACTGTGTAATTGATATTGGTGTAAGAGTCATATATATTTCTTATTATGCATCTTGCCAGTTTGCATTACTTCATAATGACAATGGTACCTTGGTGGATCAAGTTACTATTAAGTGACATGAATGTGTATAATTTTGTTTCAAAAAGGTTAAAGATCTATTCACATAACAGGTCACGAGTTTCTTCAAATCAAGTTTCATATTCTTTACACTAGAAAGCCCCTCCATCCCAATATAACTGAATGCTGTGAAAATGTTGAGATAAATTACGCTCAGAGGGAACAGAATATTGAATGTTAATTGATATATTGCACCTGATAATGTTGTATGATTGCTCATCCTTTAAAAGAAATCAGTATAAAAAGAATACTACTAATAGCATGTGGCTTGAAGTGAAACTCATATTAGAAATCATTATAGTGGTTGCATGGTTTAAACATCTTGAGGAAGAAATAAAACTATCTTTTGCATTTTGCTCCAACATATTATATTTTATTACCAAATAAAGCTCATCAGAAATGGTTAAATATTATGGAGTTTAGAGCATTTAACAATCAATTAAGGAACCTACAAGGGAATCAAAGGTCCCTAAAACACTAACTGATGACATAATTTGTGTCTTACTGACAATGACAAAGTTACAGAATTACATGTTGGAAAAGACTGCTTAAAGCCCCAATGCCACCGTTACATGCAAAAGTCGTATATGCCAAATCATCAGGATCCTGAAAGATAATGGTCTTAAACATCGTTGGGTTCCATTAAAACTATTTACCAGTATGTCCTATATAGAAAATATGAAGATGCACTGTAACTGAACATAAACATATCTGTTCCACAAGTACTGATAATACTGAACCAAAAATCTTTGCTGCTAAAGCACCAGCCATAATGTCTTCTCTGACATAATAACTTAGTGTGGAAATTTACACAGGTATTGAAAAATGCTGGAGCTATACAAGTACATCAGAATGAATGTAAAATTACTGCAACAAACTACAGACCAATTTCTTTCTCACCCACGGACCAAACTGACTGAAATCAAATTCTGAATAACCAGTGATACACGGTCAAGTTAAATCTTTCACACCCTTTTTAGTCTGGTTACAGACCCATACACTCTTGACAGACAGTCCTTATACATATTACTGATCAATGGATAACAGAAATTAATGTTGAGGATGTCAATAACATTATCTTCTTAAGATCTTAGCTGACCTTCACTGTTCCAGATCACAAACTCCTCTGCCAAAAGCTTGAAATTTGTGGATGAGGTAAAAGTGCACTCAATCCCACTATGCAAACTGTAGAATTAATGAAACGTTCATGAAATGTAACAAAAAGTAAATTTATGATGCTCGAAACAAGGTAAAGAATTACTTCTCAAAATCACGACTTGTGTTTAAATATTGAATGAAACAATTAACATGAGAACTGACCTTCATTTACCACTGGCCCAATCACATTTGTTCGGTATTTTTCTCACAAATTTATTTGCTGTTTAAACTGAAGAAACCCTAAGTCTAGAATGCAGAAACCTATCTCTATTCCTTTCACAGGGTGAAAAACATTGTATTGGAGGTTTCTAGATGCTACAAACTGCAAGCTTACCTTGTCAAGTAACTGCATAATTACTGCTCAATAGATGCTTCCCGATGACGTCATTAGCAGACGATATTTTGCCCATTTTATCTGGACGATGGGCAACCTGGCAGTTTCTCCTATATGTGATCACCAAAATTTTTCATTTTTAACGAGGCACACTGAAGCAAAGTCAACTTATAAGTCACAAATATAGATACTAACAGAAAGCTTGAATTGCGTTTTGTTTATGTATGTAACTTTCATAAAAGTATCTTGAGATTCAATGAATTTATTTCAACTTCCAAACACCATATAAAGTCAATGGTAAATCTGCCAGCTGACCACAAATATGGCAGCTGATGACTCATTCAGGAACTATCTATATACTTATGAGTTGTGCATTACCCAGTCAGTGTGAGCGTAGGACAACTAATTATCATCCAAGATAGACAAACGTGCTAATTATAGGAAACAAAGGAAACAGTGACAACAGAAACAGTACTGTTGCCCATTCATAGAATATGTACTTTGCTTTGCACACAAAGTTTATAGATTCCAGCGCAATTAAGCAGATACTATGCAAAGTGTGGAGAGACCAACAAATGGGGTTTACCAGTTTGTTTCAAGAACTTCAAAATGAAAATACTTCAGGTTTCTTTCAGGCAAATTAGAGAGTCGCAACTCACTTAAAATATTATGATCTGTCATCTGTGATTTAGATTTTTAATGTAGCTTTAACAATTTTTCAGTCATATCGCAATGATGTTTGCAGTGTGACAGTTTATAGTGATGTCTAGCACTGGGGCATCATGCCGCAGACATGTGGCATGATGTCCCACCCAGTCACATTATCCTGACACCTGGCTGACCAGTCCTAACACTAACCTCCTAATGCTGAGCGCTAAGTGAGGCAGCTGTTAGTACCATTTTTTAAAGTCTTTGGTATGACTTGGCTGGGGTTCGAACCCGCAACCTCCCGCATCCGATGCAGTATAATGATCATTTAACTATATATCTACTGTTATGTATATCTATATATTTTGTAACTCCTGGTACATGACTTTATTTAATTTTTATAATTTTTATTCATGGTTGTAAACTGTATAGTACATTTTTTTTTTTATAAATTGTGTATGTAATTTGAATTTGTTAAGAACACAAATTGCATAGAATCTATAAATACATGTTTACGTATGTGTTTACAATTAGTAACAATAATCTTAATAATAAGACTTAAAATGCCACCTATGACATAGTTTCTCAGTGAGTGATGGGATATGGAAGTTTTGTCGAGAATTCTGTGGATTCCCATTGGTTGCATGAGGTCATGTGAATGTACTTAGTTCATTGTAAATATGTTGTCACATGGGGTCCACTGCAAAATAAAGTCGCAATATACAATGTATATAAGGAGAAAATTAAGCATTCAGTTTCATTCTGATTTCTGGAGCCATTCACACTTTTTATGTTCCTAATGCAAGTCTGCAGGAATGTTTTATGTTGTACTTAGATATTTTACAAGAGGAAAAACATCTGTTTGAACTGTTCAGTGGTGATAGAAAGTGCTCATTATTTGGACAATATTATTTTGGAACTGTTATAAACTATTCGAAGGAATTCTGGACAATGCAATCTTGACAATGTCAAAGTTCTTGGAGGACCATTACATTTCCAGAATTGAAATTTATAAGGTACTTTTCACTCATAGGACTTTCATAGACCTTTATAAGGACTAGCTTGGATTCCACTTCATTATACTGTAAGTTCCTCTCACATTTTTTATTTATCACTTTCATAATTAAACTGTGTGTAAAGTTTTACAAAACGTGTTGGTTTTGCTTCTTTTCTGTTACTTAAGTACTACAACAAAATCAAAACATAAAAATTGAAAAGCTATCTGGTCTGAAATGATTTTTAAAAACTTGTGTTTACATATGAGAAAGTTTAAGTTGTGTGCTTGTAGGTGGTTGGAAAGCACCAAAGGGTTTCCTGACAACCTGAGACTGGGAACCAACTATTTGAAGAATGATGAAGCTAATCCTTTTGATAGAAATGATGTGTGTCTACCACAATAGAGAATGTAAGTGTGCCACCAACTCCACTGGGAATATACTACGTAAATTCAATAACTTCTCTCATAATCTTATACCAAACAATATACAAAAGTGAAAGCTGATGCAGAATCCTGAAAAAAATTAACAGGGCCTCATCTGAGATGTGATATACTGGTTTCAAAAGAGCGCAAAAAAATATCAACAAAATTTATGAATTGTTGTGAAGGCTACTTCTTGGAATTACCATTTAATTTTGAAACTTGTTAAATAAATGGTCTCACATTCTCACGCCCAAATCTTAGCATTTCTCTGACACAAACTCTTGCAGAAAAGTATAAACAATATGAAGCAAAATGCTATGTCAATTGCAATGGCAATGGAAAAATCTGTTGTTGACAAAGTCATAGATAACTTCACCATAGGTTTTGGCATTACTGAACTTGTCTGACAACTACCAATCTGCGCAAATTATAATTAATGAACACCCCTTTCAAAAATGGTATTCAACTGAAAGATTTGTGGATGGGTGTTAAATCAAGAGGCCCTGAGGTACTATGAAAATAGCCTGAAAACTTGGCACCTCTTTGATGATCTAGACAAAATCATTTATATGCTCAACCTGCACAACTGCATGTTGTTTGGAAATGCAGTAAGATGGGTAAACAAATGGAATATAAACCAGTGTCTTTAGGTGCCAAGAAGGGTACAAAAAATGTCTGAGATGAGACATCAGATAGTTTAGAAAATGTCACTACACTTGCCCATGTTATTACTACAGGTTGTGTAGTGACGTGGGTGGAAGACTGGTTCCATGGATTATTTCTTAATCCTTGTGATACAGTTTTTGATTAAAACTGTCTCATTCTATCTCTACCATTATATACAATTTAATAAAAAATAACTTCTTGATTGGACAGCTCAATCCTTTCAATAAAGCATATAAACATGTTTACACTGAAATCTTGAGAGAAAATCAATGTCTGACAAAAAATAAATGTACATGGTACATTATGCCAGCATCGTTTACAAATAAAATATTAGGAATGGCTTTTAGGCTAATGGAATGGATATATCTGCCATACCTGACTGTGCATATCACCCACACGCATCAAATGTGTATAAGCATGAAAACTTGGAAAATGCCTTCATGAAAAGTTTCTCAATGCAAATTGGTCACCAAGCTTCTAAACCTTATCCAACAGCCTCCTCAAGACAGCTATGCAATCTCTTTCAGCACATCACCAAGTCAGGTCTATAGTCAAATCCATATTATAAGTGAAGAGTGGCTAACACAAAACATTCTTACAACCACTACTATCGCACAACCTGCTTCTACTAAAGCTACCCAAGATTTCTTAGAGGTCTATATGCAACCCCAGCAATTTGTTATGTATATCTATATTTTATGTAACTCTTGTTACATCCTTTTATCTAATTTTTAAAAAATTTTATTCATGGCTGTAAATTGTACAGAATATAGTTAGATTTTGCCTAGATGACCCAAGTCTGTTAAGAGTGAAAATTACATAGGATCTATAAATAGCTGTTTACATATGTATTGACAATTATTAATAACAAACTTAATAATAAGACTTAATGCAGCTTTTGAATTAATTTCTCATTGGCTGATGGGGTCTTGACATTTCTAAAAGAATTCAGTAACTTCCCATTGATTGGGCTGGGTCACATGAATAGGCAAATTTGAGACAAAATCAGTAGTAAGGTCTGACACGTCGGGTATTTTGTGAAATTTAGTCACAATAGAAGGTGTATATAAGGAAGGAACTGAGCAATTAGATTCATTTCGATTCTGGAGTCATCCTCATTTGTTGTGTTCCTG
The DNA here is from genome assembly GCA_016617855.1 of Megalonaias nervosa. Classification (NCBI taxonomy): domain Eukaryota; kingdom Metazoa; phylum Mollusca; class Bivalvia; order Unionida; family Unionidae; genus Megalonaias; species Megalonaias nervosa. The sequence goes on along the minus strand of JAECUM010021745.1, from coordinate 20,194 downwards.
CTATAAGTCTGCAGATGTGTGTTATGTTGTACTTAGATATATTCAAGAGTAAAACCATTTGTTTGGACTGTTCAATGGAAATAGAAAGTGCTCATCATCTGGACTATAATATTATTCTGGAACTGTTGTGAATTATTCAGAGGAGTTCTGGTTCATGCCATCTTGATGTCACAATTCTTGGCGGACCAGTGCATTTCTGGTTTTGAAATTTATACAGAACTTTTCATTCATTTAGGACTTTCACTGAACTTTATCAGGATTATTTTGGATTCACTTCATAATGCTGTAAGTTCCTCTCACATTTTCATTTAAAAAACTTTACAAAACTTTGTTGGTTTTGCTTCTTTCTGTTCCTTAGTTTATGACCACAGAGTCGTAACAAATTAAATAACTTGCTCTCATATTTATCTCAATTATATGTGACCAAATCTCATCTCTTTTACAGAAAAGTATATCCCAACTGGAGCAACACTTAGAGGCCACAACAGTTTTGATGTTACCGGCCAGTGATAATTCTTGTGCAGCTGATACTGGAAATGTATTTGTATTGCAAGAAAGTTGATTCCCACTTGGGACACAATGCATGGAGTTCCTCATGAAGCAAAGACCTAGCAAGAATATTCTGCACTATACTACCTGTCAAGTGGAAAAATACTAATACATCAAAAGCTCTAACATGTAATTGCTATTTGACAGCCAAGGAAATTGAAAAAGGAAAGAGGAAGACAGAAATTCTAAATTCAAAGAAAGTGACGGAAAAGGAAGAGAGGAAGAGAAATGTTTGGAGAAATATAGAAGATCTGGAATCTTCTTCTTGTTATTTTGGGTTAATGCAACTTCTCTGAACAAGTGAGCCTATACATCGCAGCCATTATAACTGCTGGAAGAAGAACAAATCCCATAAGAACCACAAACCCACAGGAAAATACTAGCAAGCTTTCATACACAACCATATTGGTATAGCTGAGAATAGAAGCCATGCAGACAAAGGTGAGCTGACAGTGATCAGTAAAGGCAAACACTATGGACCACTCAGCCACCATGGGCCCCGATTTGGAATGGGAATGGGAAGAAATAAATGAATTCATCATTTTACAACCTTCACACAAAAAGGTCTGACAGGCCCTTATTAACCTACTAGCAGAATATTCTGATTTGTTATATTTAAAGTCCAAAACTTTAGGGCAATAAACACACATATATAACAACATCTGTCACACAGAGGAGATACTCTATTAATAGTATTAAAAAACTTAACCTACTTTACTGCAATTACTTATTCTCCTGCAATTGAAAGTACATTCAAAATGTAAATGAATTATGACAATAATAATAATAATAATAATGATTTTATTTAAAGAGGGTAACACAATTAGCTAAGAACTAATCTACCTTGAGGCCCTCATACAAAGGAATTTATTTATTTTAGCTGCATCTCTGAAGCCACTGGATATATTGGGTTTGGAAGAAGGAAACAGAGTGGGTATTTCTAATCTCAGCTGGAATACTATTCCAGAGCAAAGTTCCAGAGTATTGGAAACTTTTTTAAAATAATTCTTTATTTGGTTTGGGAATTTTATACTGTTTGGTAGACATGGATCACAGGCAGGGAGTATTACCAGGTAGCCAATACTGGAATAGTGATTGTAAATATTCAGGAGCACTATTATTGGATATCCTGTACATTAATTTGGCTTTTCTCAAACAGATTCGGTCTTTAATAGGTAATATTTTTAATTTACCAGCTCAATTTTCCTTGCTTTCTTTCTGGATTGATATTAGCCCAAATGCTCTTTTTTGAAGATGTGCCAGCTTTGCTATGTTTTTATCATTTGAATTACCCCATACAGTGTTACAGTAGTCTAAATAGGGTTGTATGTAACTCTTATAAAATAGCTTTCTGTGCCTTTCAGGGAGCAACTTTCTTATCCTACTGAGAAACCATAAACCTGAATTGACTTTTTTACTGATATGTTTGATATGTTCAGTCCATGATATTATCTACCAAAACAGCAAGTAGTCAATCACGACAGACCATTTGCAAATCTTTATCCTTCCATGTCAGAAATAGTTCGTCACTATCACGATTTGCCCTTTTTTGCCATGTTGAGATAAGTACTATATTAGTTTTACCAGTATTTACCACCATGCCATTGCATGTGCACCAGTTGTCCAGTTTAGAGCATTCTGTAAAGAAATTTCAAGTTCATGCTTTGTGTTTTGGATGTCCGACAATGTTGTGTCATCTGCATAGAGGTCTGTTGATGATATTGAGTCCCTTAGTAAAAGTGGTAGGTCATTAATAAATAAAATAAATAGTAATGGACCTAGAATTGAGCCTTGTGGTACTCCATATCTAATTGTTCCAGGTTCAGACAGAATATTATTTATATAAACTTGTTGTGTTCTCTCACTTAAGTATGAAGTAAACCATCTAACTGTGCTTTCATCACATTGGAAGATTTTCAGTTTCTTCAAAAGGATTTCATGATCCACCATTTCAAAAGCTTTCCTGAAATCTACAAATACAGATCCTATTATTCTACCTTGGTCAAGTGCTTGAAGCCATTTATCAGTTGGGGAGATCAAGGCTTTCTCACATGTTTCTGTCTAAAGCCTGATTGATTAGGGTGTAACATCAAGTGTTTGGTTAAATATGACATGAATGAGTCATGGACGTGTTTATCAATCAATTTTGACAAGTTTGGTAGTACTGAGATTGGCCGGTAGTTATCAGCATCATCCTTACAACCAGATTTGTGAATAGGAGTTACTTTTGCAGTTTTCCATATTTTGGGGACAGATGAGGTTGCAATACTTAATTGATTATGAATGTTATGCTATCTAAAATATCAGAGGCAGAAGATATAATGAGTTGTGGACCAATCTAATCAAGTCCTGTAGCTTTCTTGGTATCAAGTTCACCGAGACATTTTTTAACAAAGTTCTTTTGATACTGGTGGGATAGAGAAACATACCTTTTTAGAGATTTTGCTGCTGCAGAACTTTTTCAGTTCATTAAAGTTGTTTTCTAACACTGGTTCTTTTAACTTTGTAGTAATGTTGGTGAAAAAAGATCATTGAAAACATTTGCAATGTCAGTGTCGTCAGTGACTATGGTGACATTTACCAGAAGTGAGTGAATTTTATTTGTCTGATCTTTGTGTGTTCCTCCAGTGTGTTCATTGAAGACTTTCCAAATGGAGTTTGTGTTGTTCTTTTTGTTTTCAAGCAATGATTGATAATAAGTTTTTTTTTAGCTTTTTTAATCATATTTGTTATTTTATTTCTCCATACTTTAAATTGTGCATGGTCTCCCATAGCCTTGAATTGGTCTCGTGTTTTCATAGTGTCTAGGATTTCAGTAGTAAGCCAATTAGGCTGGATTTCATTCTTTGCTCAATGTACTTTCAGTGGTGCATGCTTAGAGACTACATCCATAAATAAGTCAGTCCACACCCTCAGAGCTTCATCTATGTCATCCAAAATTTGGATCCTATTCCATGGAACTTTATACAGGTCATTAAGAAATTGTTCTTCATTAAATTTTTTGAACGATCCCAAGAACAGAAATAAAAAGTCAAATGCTTGAAGCTGCTGCAACATTTTGATTCTTAATAAATGAAATTAGCATACATTCTCATACATTTTGGTACCAAAATATCAAGGAATTGAACTCATAAACATCCTTTCTTGTAGGGTAGTAAGTAATCTATCTAATAATCTAATTCATCTTTGTTGCAACTACTTTTTGGATCCAACATTTTGGTACTAGCTAAATGTAAACTCTATCAAACACATTTTGACCTGGAAGGGTTGGAATTACACAAAGAGTTATCAAAGTTAGACACATCACAGGTAAGGATAACTCACAAAATTTTCGGATGCACCCTCTACACCTAAAGTCCTAATAGTCATGTTTCAGTAACAAGAAATCAATTTCTATGCATATCAAACAATGAAACTTGCTGCCATTTTGCCCAGTCATTGCTCCTTATCTTATTTAGTTATGTTACATGCTGAAAAGCAAGCCAAGCACAAGTATAATAGTTTTGCCAACAGCATCAATAATAATAGATCATTTTATTCTCAACAGATATATTATCATATAAAAACCAGAAAAGGGATACACAAATATTCAAAATTTTTGTAAGATTCTGCTCTATGATTTGTGCACTGATTAAAACTATAAAGTGAAGGTGGATTTTCACCACAAATAATCCTGGTTATAAAAATGGAATAAGTTTATTTTATGCAGACTTTACAAAACAAAGGTTTTCTTTGCTCTGACAAGTGAAGAACAGGGACTAGGGTTTGAAAACAAAAAGCTGGTCTTCACTTTTATGTGTATGTCACAGAGATGCACTTCTATGTGCATCTCTCTCCTAGCACTACATGGCCATTTTCACTTTCTAAACTTCTGAGGTAAATTATAATGAAATGAACCGAGAAATATTTGGTCCTATTTTATATTTAAAACGTACACCTTTTTGATGTATGCACTGTTAAAATTCATTTATGTATTTAAAAACAATCAAAGTTAAAGAATGATTTAGTCCTACATGTAAGACCTCAATGCTGATATTTATGTTTTGGGCGTCAAGGTCTTATGGCCTAACTAATGGCACTGTGAAGCATGTTTGATGTTGACTAACATTATAATGAAAGTCAAATTTTCAGGAATATCTCACACAACTGGCAACCAATAATGACGCTTTTCTACAACGTAAAGTCATAATCTTTTAGTCAGACTTTACTTACTGTGATGTCTTTTCTCGAATAAATTCAAATTCTCACAAAAGAAATGAACCTGTATTCAAGTTTTAATGGCCTACATCTCAGTTGGCTGGAAAGTGATGAAAGCCAGGAATGCTGAAATCGGGTTATGTTGAAATAATATTCTTTAACAAAACAAATAAAATATATATTATGCCTACTGGAACTGTAAGCAACGTTTCATTTTGTTCAAAACATATCCCCCACATGAACCTACTTGAATATACTTCAGCATACCTCGACTACAGTCGCATTTCAACAAATTCAAATGTATCACAACGGAACATGAAAATGCATCCATTTGCTAGTATCTGATTTTGATTCCACCAGGATAAAAACAGCACAGTAAGCATATTAATTACATATCAATTTGTGGAAGAGTGTCGATATGGGCTGCCAAGTGTGCGAGATATTCCTGAAAATTAGACTATTCGTTCCAATGTCAACTGACATCTGAACACACTATACAAGGCCATTTTTTTGGGTAGTAAAATGTAGCACTAAAACACAAATAACATGTGATATGTCTTACGTTGTAGGACTAAAGAATGATTCTGCTCTCAACATACCCAGCCCATTTTGGATTCTGTATCTGGACATTTTCTGTTGAGATGCGAGGTAGATTCTCAAATGAAAACAATATATTTGTTGAAACCATATGGTACCAGCATGGAGTATTTGCTTTAAATGACCTGACAAAATTAATCAAGATTAAAAACTGCTTAACATTGGTAAGTAGAATATTTATCTTTTCAGATGTAACAATAATTTTGTAATCTTAATAACTTGACAAATGAGCTGATTATGCAGTCTTTAAAATTACAGATTTCCATTAATGAGACAAATATAGGTACCACATATCAAATTCTGAGTCTGTTTCAACAATAGCGTGTTCCTTCTCTAATAACTTGTAATGGCTTTGAGCTATTAACACGAAACCTGCATCATTGTGTATTAAACAGACATTTTCAGTGGTATACAATATTTTCCATCTTTATTTAATTTTAAAAATTGGCTCATTATTGCTAATTAAAGTGAGATTTGTTCCTGTACAAGCTTAATTTCGGAATTGTCATTTTCATAATCTGTCTGCTGCAGACAGCACCATGTAAAGTGAGGAAAAAAAAAAAAGCAAAACCAAACAGAACAAAAAATATGTATTAAAAAACTGCCAACCCAAGTAGGATAAAGTTATATGTGCATATTAGCTATCTCTAAAATACACCGTGCGAGTTGTTTAAGCAAACAACGTTGCCCTGTTATCTTCCAGTTATTCTGCAGTACCGTAACAGTACCTTTCACTACTGAAATTTAGTTCGCTTTACTAATCAACAATTTACGAGTCAGTGAGTGATCGTAAATAAAAATGTTAGTCCTTAAAACAAAATCTAAATCTAGGCAATGCTACTGTGCGAAACATAAAAATGAAATAGTAACCAATTGCTCGACAGCATTACTTCTACGAAGATGGCGTTCTATTTTGACAGTTGACACGGGAGGCTACTCTAATCTACCAGCGTATGTCGCGATCAAAAATCAGTACATGTGCCCAAGGTCAATCATACTAAAAAATATTGTAATACAGATCTAGTTGAATTATACAGAGATATTTCATCAACTGATATTTTCTTACAAATTTTACCACTTATAATGAAAGCGCTTAAATTTAATTCATATCCCTATAAAATACTGACTTGTTTACGGATTAAACTCTACCCAGAACATCCCTCGAAACCGTGGAAAAAAACAAACAAAAGAAAAAAAAAAAAAAATGCGCTTCGTATGAAAGCTGTAATGATAAAGGAGACGCTCAACATATATTATGAACTTGTGAGAGCGTGTTTATGATTGGGATTTTTAACGTCGGTTGAACAGTAATTTCAGTCGTCATATCACAATGATGTCTGCAGTGTGACAGTTTAGCACTGGGACATCATGCCGCAAACATGTGGCATCCTACCCAGTCGCATTATTCTGAAACCAGGCCGACCAGTCCTAACACTAACCTCTTAATGCCGAGCACCTAACTAGGCAGCTGCTTCGTATGATTTTTATAAATCTTCGGTATGACTCGGCCGGGGTTCGAACTCGCGACCCCCGCATCCAAAGGCGGATGCTCTAACCACATAGCCCACCAGAGCGGTTGAACTTGTGAGAAAGTGATTGGTGTAAGGTGAAATGGTCTGCATTTGCAGCAAGTAGAATGGAGAGAATGCTAGCATTATATCAGTGCCGGATTACCAAATAAGCAGAGTAGGCACCGGCCTAGGGGCCCCGCGACAACGGATCAATAATATTGAATTGATTTGATCTTGACGTATTAGGAGATAATTTGCGAGGGGGGGGGGGCAAGATTTGACTGCCTAGGGCCTCCACAGGGTTTAATCCGGCATTGCATTATATGTTACTTCCATGTGCTCAAAAATCAGCCTGAATTAGTCTAAGGTACACTACATTATCTTTATCAGTTATTAAAATAGGGAAAACGAATTTTACCTGATTAGACAATACCAGCTTCTTAAAAGTCAATGAATGAATTGCAAAATATATCAAATATTAAAAAAAAGTTATCGGGGGTTTTTTTTCTTGGTTTTTTTTTGTTTTTGTTTTTTTTAAAACCTCCTAAGTCCAGGAGGTGGCAATGTCCAAGCGGAGCTGGCAGTTCTTTTTATAGATGTACATCTGAGGTAAGGCCAAGGTGTATCCTCTGTAACCCATTATGCACTCATCACTCCTAAACTAAGTTATGGGCATTAAAATGTTCCTATAACATTACTTAAATTTATAAAAGTTTCTTTTAAATAGTTAGTATAACTAGTGAGGAAAACCAGAGAAATTATTTTTCTCTAAAAATCAAAACCCCCTATGCAAAATATGAAACTCAAGGGGAAAATGTAAATTACAGAAAACTAATCAAACATTTTGTTCACCAGAAACTTCTCCGCCAAAAGAAAGAAAGAAAGAAAAGAAATACTAATCAATTTGCACCATCGTCAGCTTCTTCAACGATTGGAATATATTCCGCTCTACAGTTTTTACGTACGTCTAAAACAAGTGACAGATTTAAGGTGAAGTTGTTTACATTTACAACATGCACAATGGAAAGTGACACTTTAATTGTCACTAGTTGATTCCTAAATATCCGAGGCTGTCAGAATGCGGCTAGCTTACCGAACGTCACAACTTCCTGTGTTTTTCTAAAGTTCTCTAAACTAATCACTTGTATTTAAACATTTTGGGACAGGACGACTACATACAAGATTTAGTTACCTCCGAAATTAAGGAGCTTCACATCGTGCAAAAATGACATGCCTCCATAAATGAAGATTTGACAACGGAAGTGTTCCAATAAGCCTGGGCAAGTTTACGTTTTGCAAAAACACTTGTTAAAATAAATTGTTTGCGAAGAATTAAAATTCTGTTTAATTACAATCAAGAGATATATTACAATGATCAGCAAGTAAAAATAATAAAGGAATGGGAGCCAAGTCCTTGGAACTGTTTGTTTATTCTTAATATTCATTCGTAACCTCAGAGTTGGTCGGTGTAGGGATAATATCCAAACTGGATAGTAAATCCCCAGGTAACAGAGGCGCTTACTACAAGACGTCGTTGGTGCCGAGTGCTGGCTTACCTTCGAAGTCGATCGTAATATCCTTGGCCTCTCCGTCAAGTTAAGAGAGAAACCGCGGATGTAATTTGTCGCCATTGAGAGCTATATTCTAAATTACCTCGTTGACTTAGAACAATAAGGTATCAAAGTACCAATTGTTATTCCATAGACCAAAGTACAGATGTTTGATGAAATAAATATAATTTCTATCCTACCTCAGCATGCGTGTCTGACGCTGTCATTGAGAACAATGTTAGATTGTCACTTTGAGAGGGACAGAACCATTGCATTTAAGAGAGATAACTCTGCTGAAACTAAACAAGGGTAAGAGATGCATTTTCAACGATGTGTATCTCATTTTTAAAAATTGTTAAAAATAATACCAAATATGATCTAATTATGAATTAACATAATATCACATGTTGCCAAGAGAGTCGACTTTTTCAAAGCCTGACAAATTACAACTCTTACATAATGCACCGATCACAACTAGTTTGTCGTTACCTTCTGAATACAGTGAACTCCTTCTTCGCTAGCCAAGCTTCCGATATGATAATCCAGTCTACACCTTGGTGGATCTAACAGATATTATAGTGCTTTGTCCTAGCGACATCTGTTGGATTTCATGAGTTGCCTCCCTTAGTATATAATGCCAACTAACCAACAGAGTTTAACAGCGATGCATTGTACATCCGCCGAAAATGGTGGAGGCAATTGACTTAAAAAGGATACTTTGCAAGTTTAATATCAAAAGTATGACTATATACCAGAAGAAAGCCATTACAGGTGTGTATTTGAATGAATTGTATTTGAACAAACACGGACAGACAGTGTAAATTGCTTATTTATCAATCCATTCAAGTTGTGTGCTCCCTTTGGCTCTTTTATGTAGGAACAGTGGTCAAATTTGAATAACGTAATTTTCATTGGATGCCGTAGCTTCTAGCCGCATCCAATGAAATTCACGGACCCGAAGCACAGAAATATCTGCTCTATATGCCAAGGTGCAGATAGGGTTATCGTATCGGAACCTTGGCTAGCGAAGATGAATGAACTCCACCCACCTGGGGTTCTAGAATTGGTACCGTTATACCATAGGCGGCAAATGGAGACAAAGTCACAATCGAAATATTTTCGGCCTTTGCTGTCGTAACGTATGTGTTACACTCCGCATGAGGAGAAATCAACCAACACAGCAAATAGATTCGTATTTCAAAAACTGCCGACGAAAATGGCCGAGCATTGTTCGAAGGTGATCCATAGGAATGCCCTGGAAATTTCGAATGCAATCAAGCCCTGGGAGGACTACATGACCGAACATTTCACGCTGGAGGGGACCTCACATTTTTTAAAAATAATTTCTAACCTATGCACAGCTTGAAAAAATACATCCTTGCTCTGATTTATCGAAAAAAGGAACTACTAATATCCATCATATTACTCGAAAAAAGCAAAGATCATTTTCTGTTGGTGAAAGAAAATAATTTCCCGGATGTAAAGAAAATATCATTCCACCTCCCTCACTATATCAGCCACCTCCCTCACTAACCCCAAAAATTAATTTTTTTAAAAAGAAGGGACGCAAAACAAAACCGGAACGTTCCTTCTGGAAACACTTAAAATGCATGAGCTTCAAGGGGCTCACCCCCCACCCCCACCCCCCACCCCCTCCTCATCCGAGTCACCACCAGGGGTTCCGTATATTGTACTCCTTTCCTGCTTGTCTATGCCACCTTAAACATTATTCCTGGACCCACCCCTGTGCATGGATCATGTGTGAGGGGCCGATATCACATCATCTCTGCGATTCATACTGACGTGGTCAGAGAAAATTCAAATAAGGACTAAAACAAATGTATATCCTCGACCAAATTTGAACAAAATCTGGACTTGGCAATTGTTATGTGATAAATATTATGAACATATTCAGTTGAGATAATGACCCAGTCATCCAGTCTATAGAGAACTGATGTACGGCCAAGCTTTGTAAACGGATAGATAGGTAGATGTCGTTTTGCTTTACCTTAAGAGTCGTTCCTCTGTTGTGCCACAATTTTAGACTACAATTTTAGAAAGCTAAAATCTTTGTAAACGAGGATCGTTTCTCGGCTATATATGTATACACTGCAGTCTAAAAAGTGTCTACAGTCAGAAAAAGAGTCATTCCCGAATATAAACATGTCAGCACACACACATTTATATAAAACTAAGATTTATACTGTCGACATTACAAGTGTATACTCTATTACTATATGCCCGGATCTGTTTAATGCACTTCCGTCCAGTAGTATCAAGTATGATTCCGTGTCAAAACAAAAGTTCAAAAGTTCAGATGTTTATTTATATCAATGTACATCCTTCTAATACCACAACATGTTTATGCACGCCTTATTATCTACATGCAAAATAAAGATCATGCCGCCCTGGCATATAATTCTTTTTCTCTCTCTCTCTCTCTCTCTCTCTCTCTCTCTCTCTCTCTCTCTCTCTCTCAGAAACAAGTACAATTTTAGCATTGATAAATACTTGAATATCATAGCACACTTAAGAAATTGCTGCCTGGAAGAAACAAATGAAGGGCCGTATCACAGAATGAAGTAGACAGAGTCGCGTTCTTTGAATGGAAATGTCATTTTCATCCTTTGTAGTTTCAAGTATATAATGTAAGAACTTTATTTCGAAACCAACATCCGGAATTAATAAATAATAAATAAGGAAATAAATGAACAAATAAACAAAATAAGAAAGTTAAATATATGCTATTTTCACAAATAACATTTTGCTAATTTTCATTGAGGTGCTTTCTGAAATAAAATAAAACAAAGTTTTGTTCACATTCGTGTGCGTTTCAACATAAAAGCTTAATTTTGTGCCCAATAATATACTGTAAGGTTGAATAATAATATTTTGCCACCCCCACCCACCAAATAAACAAATTATGAAGATTATTTTAAAATCATTATTATAACAAAATACTTGTAAATCATTCTTAGTGCATTGTGTTTTGCCTTTGAATCACTACTTTTATATTTGTAGACAAGGAAAGAGACAAACGGACAAACAGATTGATAGCAATATCGAAGAGGTCACCGTCTGAAAGAAGACCAGGAGATACTCAATGAACTATCTGACAATTGGAGCTTCTCCTCTGTCTGTCTGTGTGTGTGTGTGTGTGTGTGTGTGTGTGTGTGTGTGTGTGTGTGTGTGTGTGTGTGTGTGTGTGTGTGTGTGTGAGAGAGAGAGAGAGAGAGAGAGAGAGAGAGAGAGAGAGAGTTAGTTGTGCACTGAGGGAATTTCAGAAATTAGAAGTACAATGTGCCTGATAATGACAGTAGTGAAGTGGGGAACCCTACGGACAATGGGACTTTAATGTTAAAACAGGGGGATTGTACCCTACGAACAATGGGACTTGAAAAATCTGGAACATCTGGGGCACCATACGGACAATGGGACTTTAATGTTGAACATGTTTAAAACGGGGGGAGGGGGTGTACCCTACGAACAATGTGAATTTAACATGGGAATATTGTGCCTCTATAAAAACTATTGGGCCTGTATATGAATTGTAACATTATAACGCAATAACCCCAACAGGAATGGAACAGGTGGGGTGACGTCACGGTACTGGACATTAGCGATAATGTTGCAAGTGGCTGACCTCAATCGCGCGAAACAGTGACAGCGGAGAAAAAAACGTTATAACGCTATGTCCCGCCCCGCCAAGCGGGTAAGTTCAGCTAGTTCAGCTGTGAAACTATACAAATAAAACAATGCTTGGCGGGACGGGACATATCACTGGATATAACGCTTCGCGGGGCGGGAACCCGTACCGTTCATGGAAAAAACATAAACATCGCCTGGCGGGGTGGGACATATCACTGGATAGATATAGACAAACAAACAAACAAACACAAACCAAATATACACATATAGGGCAAAAAGAGTAAATCTTTTCGAGGAAATGAAGTGGCCCTGAAAAGGGCCTTTGGGTTCTTCTATTTTCTCCAGTTCTTCCACCATCTCCTCACTTTCTCTATTAATCCTTTCTTCTTCTTTTCATTCTCTGGTATCCAGTCCGGATGTCCAATTGTTCTAAACGTTTCCTGTATCTTGATCCAGCTTTGACTGAGTCTGTCAAAATCCACCTTTTTCTTTCTCTTTTCTTTCTCCTTTCTCTCCTTAGCCCAGGTATCTTGTATCTACTTCACCTCCTCTTCCTAACCATTTCTTCTCCTTTCTTTAATTTCTCTAAACCCTACTCTTCAGTCCTAAGAGACAGATAAGATCAATCTGTTAAAGTCTCTATTTCTTCTAAAGCTTCTTTCTTTTTTCAAAACCCGACTTGTCACTCTATCAAGAGCCTCCTTCAGTTTTCCCACTTTAACATACTCTAACTTAATAAAGCCTATCAACTTCTCCACTTCCTCCTCTATGACGTCTTTAACCAGATCTCTTGCTACTTTTAGACTCGTCACTTGACTTGTCACAAAGCCTAGGGTAACTGGACATCTCCATTCATCTTGCAAGCCTTTCTACCACATATGCTGCATCCATCATCCAATACCAACTGTCTTTCAAGTCATTACACAAATTCATTTTCCAAGGTGTTGACTCGTCAACGTTGGGGTAGTCAGACGAGAGAGAGAGAGAGAGAGAGAGAGAGAGAGAGAGAGAGAGAGATTTGAATTTACGGCGCTTGCGCCCTTTCGGGCACGTGCGATGGGTTAATGTCCGCACAGCGGACTGCTAAATTTTTCCTGGGGAAAGGAATAAGAGCATCATCCCCAGGCATTTATGCTCTCAAGGAGAGCTGTTAAATTAGCCCTCAGGTAGCGGAACAATAAGTTCCATACTATGAGGCGTCGTAGCGGACAAAAGCTGATCCAGTGAGAAAGTTGCAGCTGAAATTTCGATGTCGTATGTCGAGAAATCCATTATCAAGTGTTGGATCAAATTGCATGTCCTAAAAGTTCCATTTTCTAGATCGAGATTTTAGATTTTGTGAACCCTAATTCACACGTTGTATGTAACTGTTTGTGATGAAAATTCCATTTCATATGGCGAGTATTAGATTTAATCTGCTGAATTTCACAGCAACGAGAAGCAGCCTCCTTGTTTAAAAATAACGCGGTCCTTTAACGAGAGCGACCTCTAGCGAAGAAATTCAATGTAATTCTTGACCTGTGAATGTTAACTTTCAAACTGTAAATGCATGAAATGTAATGGCGCCTCATAATTGAATACACGAATGATGTATCTTAATACTCGATATTATTTTGAATTGTTAAAGTGGGCATTGTGTAGTGTTACTTTTAACATCATTTCACCATATAAAATAACTACTCTGACAAGCACAATAAAATGTCCAACCACTGCTGTGTAATTCAACAGATACAATTTAAAAACTCAACATACGAAATGGAACTTTCAGCACAATCAATATGAATCAACATGTTAAATTGAAACTCTCGATATATGACTTTAACATTTTAACAACCGCCGTGTAATTCAGAAGATACAATCTAAAAAGTCGACATTGGACATCGAATTTTCGACCAGCGCTGTGTAATTCAACAGATGAAATCTAAATACTCAATATATGAAATGGAACTTTCAACATAAACTCTTTGAACGAATACGTAAATTAGGAATTCTCGACGTATGACATTGAAATTTCAACCACCGCCGTTTAATTCAAACTACACAATATAAAACCTCGACCTAGAAAATATAACTTTCAACCACTGCTGTTTAATTTAAGAGATACATTCTAAGATCTCGACCTAGACGATGGAACTTTAAGGACAAGCATTTTTTTATACAACACGTGAAATTGGAATTCTGAACATATGACATTGCAATTTCAACGGCAACGTTCTGATTGGACCAGCTTTTGTCCTCTACGGCGCCTCATACCATACTACGTGAATGGAAGTTTTTCGAGAGTGGGATTGGACCCAGCACACACTCACATTAAATTAAGAATGGGTATCCAATCAGTGGCTGTCTTTAGTGGGAATCGTCCCAGCACACATTCAAGTTTAAGCCGGATCGAAATCTACAGCGGAATGGCAGGTGTCAACCAAAGCAATATGTGACGCCAGTCGCGATTGGTCGGCGACTATGACGTCACATCGGGACACCTGGAGTTAGGATTGGTGGATATCGTTCCACACCTCCGTCCATGTACGGTGATCCGAGTGAGGAAAAGGAGGAAAAGTGTTTCGGCAGCCGGTGCGAAGCGAAGCCATGGACGTCGTGTACGCTCCAGAAACGCCGGTCCGTACTTATTTCAAATTCAGTCCAGTTGTACTAATGGACATACAAATAATTCAATAATGTGTAAGCCACCTGTGCAATTAACCAAATAAAACAAGTTACTAAATGTCATTGTTAATTACATTCAAGTTGGAATTTAGTGTACAAAGTGTACATAAATATTTCTAAAAAATATCAATCAGCTAAGTCAGAATGACTCATATATTTTGTATCACGCATAATAAACATAGAAATAATTTTGATGGTGGTAACTAAAGGATCAAATCAGGGCTACAGCATAGACATATGATCAAAAAGGTTTTCATGCCAAATTAAAAACCTAATGGCAATGATAGTCTCCACTCTTTAGCCCTTAGAATGGCTGATGTGGGATAGTAGGAAGTCTTCCAAGTAATCTGGTAGCTTCCATTCCCTCCTGGTATGGATACAGTGGGAACCTGGGTCGTCCATGTCTGCAACGCACCAGTTGAAGTATTTGTCATGGACTCGTAGATTCGATGACAATGCATGGCGGAAACATAAGTAGTTGGCCACGCAGAAGGCCAGTTTCACAGATGTACTAGTATATCTGGCTGCTCTTGACCTGATGGAGCTAGAAGCTTTCCGTAATTTTGCTCGGGAGGGCTGCGGGTAGGTGCGATCAATGTCATGGTTCCTCATGTTCCATACAGTTTGATGGTCTTCCAGGAATTTCAGCGCTGCCGATTTATCTATCAATAGCTGTTCCAATCCCATATATATTGCTTCTTTGCGTGCAGCCAGGTGTAATTTCATTATTTTGGTGTTTTCCTTATGCAACACCTTTTCCTCTTGTACTAGTTCTGTGATTTCCCTAAAAAGGTACTCCTAGTCAGTATAAGGGTTTCGTGCTGAAGGGTTGTCTGGTTCCTCTTGAGCCACCTCAGGTGGTGATGATGGTGGTGGTGGTGGTGGTGATGTTGGAGGTGGGGTAGGTGGAGTAGAGTGTACTTTTTCCCTCACCTCAGCTTGCCTCTCTTGTGATTTCTGTGTTTCAGCCTGGCTTTTGATTTAACCGGCTGTGTAGGCGGTGTAGGTATGGGTCTCGTTGGCAAGTCTCGTACATGTTGAGACCATCTTCTTGGATATGTCCTCGACGAAGTTCGTGGTCTGCTTCGCCTGCGATATCTGTTACTGACGAACGCTGTGTTTTATATACTTGAAGCACGGACGTGAAGGAAAACATCCCTTACAATAACTTCGCATATTATGTCCTATCCACACATAAGGGAAGAAAATAACCCATTATATACTATCCACACCAATATCTACTATTCACACAGAAGGGAAGAAAATAACCCATTATATACTATCCACACCAGTATCTACTATCCACACAGAAGGGAAGAAAATAACCCCAATACCTACTATCCACACAGAAGGGAAGAAAAATACCCATTATATACTATCCACACCAATATCTACTATCCACACAGAAGGGAAGAAAATAACGCAATATCTACTATCCACACAGAAGGAAAGAAAATAATCCATTAAATACTATCCACAGAGTGTAGGGACAAGGTTATTTTTGTTAAGATAAAAAAAACAACCACACAAACGTACGCGTGCGCGCCCTCGCGCGCGCACACACACACACACACACACACACACACACACAAATGAACGCGCACTCACAAACAAAAATACACAAACAAAAATACACACACACGTACACGAACGCACACAAACAAAAATACACACATCAGTAAATGAGTCAGTGTTTATAGCGACACTACTTCACATTCACTCAAATTGGCAACTTAATCAGTCTCTCTTTTCTAGAGATTTGGGTAGCCCTTATTTTTTTTATAATAAATTCAGATGCATCTCTTAATGATGGGACCTCCCAGGTCTGGCCCCACACACGCAACCTCTGCTCCAGTCATTCTCTCAGTTCAATCTTGCTTGTGGGATTATGAAGACTTCCCTCTGTCTTCTTCTATTCCACATCCAGGGATGATAATGAGGTCTCTGCGGCTCTCGCTGTCTTTCTATCTCCGCCCAGATTTCTGTCTGGGGTACAATGACTCTTGGTACTGGTACTGGTACTGGTGGCTGTGGCTGATGATGTTGTGGTTGTGGTGCTGGTTGTGGCTGTGGAGCGTCCTCACCTTAGGCTTGTCCCCACACAGAGGTCTAGGCATGAGGTGAGGCAGAATTCTTTCCTTCTCCTCTTCCTTCTTTTTCTTCTCCTCCTCCTCTTCTATCATGGCTGATTCTGCTATGGCCTCCATAGCCAGCTCATCTAAAATGCGCCTGGCATACTCCAGGTGCATCTGAAGTTTCAGTAATTTGGCAATTCTGTTACTCATGTTGACTGGTCAACGTTGGGTAGCCAGACTGACTGACTGACTATTTGCATTATAGTGGTGTTCGCACATAAGTGCATGTGCCACTTGTTAATGCCTGCACCGCAGGTTGTTAATTATTCCTAGGGGAAGGAATCCGAGCCTCATCCCCCAGGCTTTATGCACTAAAAGAGTGCTGTTAATTTGCCATCAGGTCGTGGGTCAATTAAGTCCCAAACGACCTGATTGAATACGCCAGCTGGTGAATTGACTTGAATAATGAAGAGTAAAGTGCTTAACTTTTAACCTCAACAGTACATCCCTCAGTAGAAGAGGACACGCACTGGCAAGCAGGAACTACCGGACTATCTTTCTTCATCCCGTAGGGTCTCCAGTCCACCCATGCAGCATGTTATACCATGCACCCACAGCCACAACCGCCACAGAACCAGCTAGCGCTCAGAGGCTTTACTTGAGCGGGAATGAACCCAACACGCACTCAAGTTGAATCTGGATTGAAATATACAGCGTTAGACCAGGTGTCAACCAATGCAGTACGAGACGCCAGTCGCGATTGGTCGGCGACTATGACGTCACATTGGGACACCCGGAGTTAAGACGGGTGGAAATTGTTCCACATCTCCGTCATGGTACGGTGTCCGAGCGAGGTAAAGGAAAAAAAAGGTACCAGGCAACTGGCGCGAACGCAATAGATGTTATCAAAGCCCTGAAACGCCAGTGCGTACTTAATTTTCAAATTCGGTCCAGTTATACTTATGGACATAAATAATAAGCCAATGATGTGTGAGCCACCCGTGCAATTAGCCAAATCCATTAAGTCTTAAATTTTCTTACTACTTAACAATCTGAAATTATCTAGTACATAGTGTACATACTACTAAGTTACCTAACAAATTGTAAATACTAGTATGTCTGTGCGACATATTAAGAGTTTGTTTAATATTAGGTTTACAGTATACGGTTTAAATCTTTGAACGGTAGCAAAAGGATCAAGTCAGAATTATGGTTTGTTCGAATCGGGATTCCAAGCCAAAATGGAATCCCTTGATAAAAGAGGCATTTTTTTACCCCTTAAATGGGCTATTTTAGCAGCTACATGAACGTTCCTCGGCAGTATTCTGCCTCTTTACATTTTCCAGCACTCCATGTATCTTGCCTGGTGATATCTGGGAAGTGGTAGCTGTGCATCGCAGACAAGAAGCTGGATGCCTCGACCAGTTAGAAGATCGGATAGTTTCTGTAGGCATCCTGGTATAATGAGGTGAGGATTCTGACTCCGTAGGCATATTGATTTTGTCTGGGTGTAAAGGTATCTAGCGATCTCCAGGCTAAGTATTTTATGGCACTGATGTAATTTCCCGCCTTTTTAACGTCATTTAGCGCTGGCCTTAGTCCCATGTCAATGAACTCCTTTCGGTTGGGGTCAGTTTCCTCTTCCTCTTCTTCTACCTCTTCTTCCTTTACCTCTTCTTCTACTTCCTCTATTTCTTCACTGGAAGAGGACATTTCCAGGTCGGCTACTACCTCATCACGGGGAACTTCCTGCCTTTTTGTTGTTGCATGTTTAACAGGAGTATGTGCGACTTTACATGCAAAAGTCTCCTTTGTGATTATTTGTTGTTTCGTCGGAACGTGGTCCGGAATTTCCTGGACAGTCTGTACCTTATGCTTGGCCCCTATTGTTTGTGTCCTGGGCAGAGTGTCTGCTGCTGGTGGTTGTCCTCTTGATGAGCCGGAGTAGTGAAATCGCAGGGTGAGTGGGTCCGCGCTTGATCCCTCATTTTCTGTGAATTTCTCCTCTTCCAACTCCTGGGCCTTTTTTTCTCTTCTGTGTCGTTTGATTTCCATATCAAGAGTAGAGTGATTCTCTTCTCTTGAGCTCTTAAGCTCCAGCCTGTAGCAACTGTGAGGCCAAGGCCTCTCAGTGCATTTAGTGCCTGGGCGGGAAAATATTCCATCGCTAGCTCCATTGTTCATACGTGTTTCTCGCTGCTCTGTTCGCTGCGAACTTGATAGCCAGACTGATGACGATGATGATGTTAAATTATAGTGGTGTTCGTAGCCAGACTGACGAACGCTACAATTTATATGTCTGAAGCGCGGACGTGAAGGAAAATATCCCCTGACGCCAAAAACATGGAACGCGCTGACCTAAAAGAAACACTTTCACTTTTTTCACCTAATACAAACACATACACATTATCTGAGAAGACAGGGAAACGAAGTGCTTATAGGCACACTTCTGTCTTTTCCTCATTAAACAAAGAAACGAAGTGCTTATAGACACACTTCTATTTTTTAACTTACTAACATACAATTGGCAATTTGAATAGTCTCTCTTTTCTGGAGTGTTGGGTAGCCCTAAAAAGGGCTGTCTTGTTGGGGGTTGTGGCAATCTCTTAACGTTTAAGATTGCGTCCCCGTTTGGCGTCAGGCTTTCCCACAGGATAAGGTCTGCTTCTGCGGAAGGAGAAAAACTCTTTCGTATCCATACGACAGTCAACAAAACCTCTGTCTCGCTCCTGCTGCTGATGTTGCTGCTGCTCTCTCTGCTTCTGAAGTCTATACTTCTCCGTCCATTCATCTTGCTCCTTCTTGCTTTCCTCTCTGAAGACCTCTTCTATCAGGTCTTCAACCACTTTCAACATCCTGACATTCTCTATCTCATCAGGCTTCGGTATCAGTTTTTCCTTGACACGGTGTCAATGCGCGTAAGCTTTGTTCAGCTTGGCTATTCTTGAACACATCTCCATAGGAGGATGAGTCAACAATTGATGGTCCGACTGACTGAGAAGGATTAAAGTCGCCTATGCTAACTAAGAGCTTTTGCGACTCGTTAATGCTCAATTGTTGAGCTTTTTAATTGGTCGGTGTTTCAGGAATGATGCTGCAAAAACACCGCTTTTATGTACGATAGTCGTACTTTTTAATTGTATGTCAGGAGGTAGAAAGAAGGAAGGGGACCCGGCGGGGGACGCCAACCGCTGATTCCGTGTACGCTCCAAAGGGACCGGACCGACGTGATTGTAAGTCAAATTCTGTCCAGTTGTGCTAGTGGACGTTCCCTATCCCCAATATTGTGTGGGCCACCTGTGCAATTGATCCAAGTTTCTGAGTTGAAGATTGCCTATTTTATCCTTGTGTAGTTGGAATTTTGTGTACTAAGCGTACTTTTTAATGGCGAAATTACACCAAT
>JAECUM010021744.1:0-21738 GCA_016617855.1 Megalonaias nervosa | reverse complement strand
GAAGCAGTTAGAACCGGGTGGAACCGGTTTGAATCGGATAAAATCTGTCCAATAATGAATTATCATACAAAATCTGCATGGAACAAACCGGTTTGAACCGGTTATGAACCAGAATTATCTCCTCTGACCGGACTGAACCGGACGGAACCAGTTGGAACCTGATGGTACTGGTTTCAACCGGTTTAATCCGGATAAAACCTGTCCAATAATCAATTAACAAACAAAATCGGCATCGAATAAACCGGTTTGAACCGGTTTTGAACCAGTGTTATCTCCTCTGGACTGGACTGAACCGGACGGGAGCAGTTAGAACCGGATGGAACCGGTTTGAACCGGATAAAATCTGTCCAATAATGAAATATCATACAAAATCGGAATGGAATAAACCGGTTTGAACCGGTTATGAACCAGTATCAACTCCTCTGGACTGGTCTGAACAGGATGGAACAAGTTAGAACCGGATGGAACCGGTTTGAACCGGTTTAAACCTTACAAAACCTGTCCAATAATGAATTGACATACAAAATCGGCATGGAATAAACCGGTTTGAACCGGATGTGAACCAGTATCAACTCCTCTGGACTGGACTGCACCGGACGGAAGCAGTTAGAACCGGATGGAACCGGTTTGAACCGGATAAGACCGGTCGAGAAATGAATTAAGATACAATATCGGCATGGAATAAACCGGTTTCAACCGGGTATGAACCAGTATCAACTCCTCTGGACTGGACTGAACCGGATGGAACCAGTTAGAACCGGATAGAACCGGTTTGAACCGGTTTAATCCGGATAAAACCTGTCCAATAATGAATTAACATACAAAATCGGCATAGAATGAACCGGTTTGAACCGCTTGTGAACCAGTATCAACTCCTCTGGACTGGTCTGAACCGGATGGAACCAGTGAGAACGAGATGGAACCGGTTTGAACCGGTTTAAACCGGACAAAACCTGTCCAATAATGAATTGACATACAAAATCGGCATGGAATAAACCGGTTTGAACCGGATGTGAACCAGTATCAACTCCTCTGGACTGGTCTGAACCGGATGGAGCCAGTTAGAACTGGTTTGACCGGTTTGAACCGGATAAGACCGGTCGAATAATGAATTAAGATACAAAATCGGCATGGAATAAACCGGTTTCAACCGGGTATGAACCAGTATCAACTCCTCTGGACTGGTCTGAACCGGATGGAACCAGTTAGAACCGGATGGAACCGGTTTGCACCGGTTTAAAGCGGATTAAACCTGTCCATTAATAAATTTCATTACAAAATCTGTATATAATAAATCGCTTTGAACCGGTTATCAACCAGAATCAACTCCTCTGGACTGGTCTGAACACAATGGAACCAGTTAGAACCGGATGGAACCGGTTTCAAGCAGATAAAACCTGTCGAGTATTGAATTTACATACAAAATCAGCGTGGAATAAACCGGTTTCAACCGGTTATAAGCCAGTATCAACTCCTCTGGACTGGACTGAACGGGATGGAACCAGTTAGATCCGGATGGAACCGGTTTGAAGGGGTTTAAACCGTATAAAACCGGTCCAATGATCAATTAACACACAAAATCGGCATTAAATAAACCGGTTTCAACCGGTTATGAACCAGTATCAACTCCTCTGGACTGGTCTGAACCGGATGGAACAAGTTAGAACCGGATGGAACCGTTTTTAACCGGTTTTAACCGGATAAAACCGGTCCAATAATGAATTAACATACAAGATCGGCATGGAATAAACCGGTTTGAACCGGTTATGAACCAGTATGATCTCCTCTGGACTGGTCTGAACCGGATGGAACCAGCTAGAATCGGATAAAACCGGTTTGAACCGGTTTGAACCTGATAAAACCTGCCCAATAACTAATTGACATACAAAATCGGCTTGAGATAAACCGGATTGAACCGGGTATGAACCAATATCAACTCCTCTGGACTGATCTGAACCGGACGAAAAAAGTTACAACCGGATGGAACCGGTATGCGCCGGTTTAAAGCGGATCAAACCTGTCCATTAATAAATTTGATTACAAAATCTGCATATAATAAACCGGTTTCAACCGGTGATGAACCAGAATCAAATCCTCTGTACAGGTCTGAACCGGATGGAACCAATTAGAACCGGATGAAACCGGTTTGAAGCGAATAAAACCTGTCGAGTATTGAGTTTACATACAAAATCAGCGTGGAATAAACCGGTTTGAACCGGTTATAAACCAGTATCAACTCCTCTCGACTGGTCTGAACCGGATGGAACCAGTGAGAACCGGATGGAACCGGATTGAAGCGGATAAAACCTGTCGAGTATTGAGTTTACATACAAAATCAGCGTGCAATAAACCGGTTTGAACCGGTAATAAACCAGTATCAACTCCTCTGGACTGGTCTGAACCGGATGGAAAAAGTTAGAACCGGATGGAACCGGTTTGAACCGGTTTAAACCGGATAAAACCGGTCCAATAATGAATTAAGATACAAAATCGGCATGGAATAAACCGGTTTCAACCGGGTATGAACCAGTATCAACTCCTCTGGACTGGTCTGAACCGGATGGAACCAGTTAGAACCGGATGGAACCGGTTTGCACCGGTTTAAAGCGGATTAAACCTGTCCATTAATAGATTTCATTACAAAATCTGCATATAATAAACCGCTTTGAACCGGTTATGAACCAGAATCAACTCCTCTGGACTGGTCTGAACTGAATGGAACCAGTTACAACCGGTTGGATCCGGTTTCAAGCAGATAAAACCTGTCGAGTATTGAGTTTACATACAAAATCAGCGTGGAATAAACCGGTTTAAACCGGTTAAAAACCAGTATCAACTCCTCTGGAGTGGTCTGAACCGGATGGAACCAGCTAGAACCGGATGGAACCGTTTTCAGCACGTTTACACCTGATAAAACCTGTCCAATAATGAATTGACATACAAAATCGGCATGAAATAAACCGGTTTGAACCGCTTATGATCCAGTATCAACTCCTCTCGACTGGACTGAACGGGATGGAACCAGTTACATCCGGATGGAACCGGTTTGAACCGGTTTAAACCGTATAAAACCGGTCTAATGATCGATTAACATACAAGATCGGCATTAAATAAACCGGTTTAATCCGGTTATGAAGCAGTATCAACTCCTCTGTACTGGTCTGAACCGGATGGAACCAGTTAGATCCGGATGGAACCGGTCTGAACCGGTTTGAACCGGATAAAACCTGTCCAATAATGAATTAACATACAAAATCGGCATGGAATAAACCGCTTCGAACCGGTTATGAATCAGTGTCAACTCCTCTGGATTGGTCTGAACGGGATGGAACCAGTTAGAACCAGATGGAAACGGTTTGAATCGGTTTAAACCGGATAAAACCGGTCAAATAATGAATTAACATACAAAATCGGCATGGAATAAACCGGTTTGAACCGGTTATGAACCAGTATCAACTCCTCTGGACTGGTCTGAACAGGATGGAACCAGTTACAACCGGATGGAACCGGTTTGAACCGGTTTAAACCGGATAAAACCTGACCAATAATCAATTAACATACAAAATCGGCATGGAATGAACCGGTTTGAACCGGTTTTGAACCAGTATTATCTCCTCTAGACTGGACTGCACCGGACGGAAGCAGTTAGAACCGGATGGAACCGGTTTGAATCGGATAAAATCTGTCCAATAATGAATTATCATAGAAAATCTGCATGGAACAAACCGGTTTGAACCGTTTATGAACCAGTATTATCTCCTCTGACCGGACTGAACCGGACGGAACCAGTTGGAACCTGATGGAACTGGTTTCAACCGGTTTAATCCGGATAAAACCTGTCCAATAATCAATTAACAAACAAAATCGGCATCGAATAAACCGGTTTGAACCGGTTTTGAACCAGTGTTATCTCCTCTGGACTGGACTGAACCGGACGGAAGCAGTTAGAACCGGATGGAACCGGTTTGAACCGGATAAAATCTGTCCAATAATGAATTATCATACAAAATCGGCAAGGAACAAACCGGTTTGAACCGGTTATGAACCAATATCAACTCCTCTGACCGGACTGAACCGGACGGAACCAGTTGGAACCTGATGGAACCGGTTTGAACCGGTTTAATACGGATAAAACCTGTCCAATAATGAATTGACATACAAAATCGGCATAGAATAAACCGGTTCGAACCGGTTCTAAACCAGTATCAACTCCTCTGGACTGGTCTGAACCGGTTGGAACCAGTTAGAACAGGATTCATCCGGTTTGAACCGGTTTAAACCGGATAAAACCTGTCCAATAATCAATTAACATACAAAATCGGCATGGAATTAACCGGTTTGAACCGGTTATGAACCAGAATGAACTACTCTGGACCGGTCTGAACGAGATGGAACCAGTTATAACCGGATGGAACCAGTTTGAACCGGTTCAAACCGGATAAAATCTTCCAATAATCAATTAACACATCAAGTCGGCATGGAATAAACCGGTTTGAACCGGGTATGAACCAGTATCAACTCCTCTGACTGGACTGAACCGGACGGAACCAGTTGGAACCGGATGGAACCGGTGTGAACCGGTTTAATCCGGATAAAACCTGTCCAATAATGAATTAACATACAAAATCGGCATAGAATGAACCGGTTTGAACCGCTTGTGAACCAGTATCAACTCCTCTGGACTGGTCTGAACGGATGGAACCAGTGAGAACCAGATGGAACCGGTTTCAACCGGTTTCAAACCGGATAATACGATCCCAACAATGAATTGACATACAAAATCGGCATAGAATGAAACGGCTTGAACCGGTTGTGAACCAGTATCAACTCCTCTGGACTGGTCTGAACCGGATGCAGCCAGTGAGAACCAGATGGAACCGGTTTGAACCGGTTTAAACCGGATAAAACCTGTCCAATAATGAATTGACATACAAAATCGGCATAGAATAAACCGGTTTGAACCGGTTATGAAACAGTATCAACTCCACTGACTGGACTGAACCGAACGGAACCAGTTGGAGCCGGATGGAACCGGTTTGAACCGGTTTAATCAGGATAAAACCTGTCCAATAATGAATTAACATACAAAATCGGCATGGAATTAGCCGGTTTCAAACGGTTGTGAACCAGTATTATCTCCTCTGGACTGGTCTCAAGCGCATGGAACCAGCTAGATCCGGATGGAACCGGTTTGAACCGGTTTAAACCGGATAAAACCTGTCCAATAATGAATTGACATACAAAATCGGAATGGAATAAACCGGTTTGAACCGGTTCTGAACCAGTATCAACTCCTCTGGACTGGTCTGAACAGGATGGAACCAGTTAGAACCGGATGGAACCGGTTTGAATCGGATAAAATCTGCCCAATAATGAATTATCATAAAAAATCGGCATGCAACAAACCGGTTTGAACCGGATATGAACTAGTATTATCTCCTCTGGACCCGACTGAACCGGACGGAACCAGTTAGAACCGGATGGAACCGGTTTGAATCGGATAAAATCTGTCCAATAATGAATTATCATAAAAAATCGGCATGGAAGAAACCGGTTTGAACCGGTTATGAACCAGTATCAACTCCTCTGACCGGACTGAACCGGACGGAACCAGTTGGAACCTGATGGAACCGGTTTCAACCGGTTTAATCCGGATAAAACCTGTCCAATTATCAATTAACAAACAAAATCGGCATGGAATAAACCGGTTTGAACCGGTTTTGAACCAGTTTTATCTCCTCTGGACTGGACTGAACCGAACGGAAGCAGTTAGAACCGGATGGAACCGGTTTGAACCGGATAAAATATGTCCAATACTGAATTATCATACAAAATCGGCAAGGAACAAACCGGTTTGAACCGGTTATGAACCAATATCAACTCCTCTGACCGGACTGAACCGGACGGAACCAGTTGGAACCTGATGGAACCGGTTTGAACCGGTTTAATCCGGATAAAACCTGTCCAATAATGAAGTAACATACAAAATCGGCATGGAATAAGCCGGTTTGAACCGGATGTGAACCAGTATTATCTCCTCTGGACTGGTCTCAAGCGCAAGGAACCAGCTAGATCCGAATGGAACCGGTTTCAACCGGTTTGAACCAGATAAAACCTGTCCAATAATGAATTGACATACAAAATCGGCATGGAATAAACCGGTTTGAACCGGTTCTGAACCAGTATCAACTCCTCTGGACTGGTCTGAACTGGATGAAATCAGTAAGAACCGGATGGAACCGGTTTGAACCGGTTCAAACCGGATAAAACCTGTCATATAATGAATTGACATACAAAATCGGCATAGAATAAACCGGTTCGAACCGGTTCTGAACCAGTATCAACTCCTCCGGACTGGTCTGAACCGGATGGAACCAGTTAGAACCGGATGGAACCGGTTTGAACCGGTTCAAACCGGATAAAACCTGTCCACTAATCAATTAACATACAAAATCGGCATTGAATACAACGGTTTGAACCGGTTTTGAACCAGTATTATCTCCTCTGGACTGGAATGCACCAGACGGAAGCAGTTAGAACCGGATGGAACCGATTTGTACCGGATAAAATCTGTCCAATAATGAATTATCATACAAAATCGGCATGTAACAAACCGGTTTGAACCGGTTATGAACTAGTATTATCTTCTCTTGACCCGACTGAACCGGACGGAACCAGTTAGAACCGGATGGAACCGGTTTGAACCGGGTAAAGTCTAACCAATAATGAATTATCATACAAAATCGGCATGGAAGAATCCGGTTTGAACCGGTTATGAACCAGTATCAACTCCTCTGACTGGACTGAACCGGATGGAACCAGCTAGATCCGGATGGAACCGATTTGAACCGGTTTAAACCGGATAAAACCTGTCCAATGATGAATTGACATACAAAATCGGCATGGAATAAACCGGTTTGAACCGGTTCTGAACCAGTATCAACTCCACTGGAATGGTCTGAACTGGATGGAACCAGTTACAACCGGATGGAGCCGGTTTGAATCGGATAAAATCTGTCCAATAATGAATTATCATACAAAATCGGCATGCAACAAACCGGTTTGAACCGGTTATGAACTAGTATTATCTCCTCTGGACCCGACTGAACCGGACGGAACCAGTTAGAACCGGATGGAACCGGTTTGAACTGGATAAAGTCTGACCAATAATGAATTATCATACAAAATCGGCATGGAAGAAACCGGTTTGAACCGGTTATGAACCAGTATCAACTCCTCTGACTGGACTGAACCGGACGGAACCAGTTGGAACCGGATGGAACCGGTTTGAACCGGTTTAATCCGGATAAAACCTGTCCAATAATGAATTAACATACAAAATCGGCATAGAATGAACCGGTTTGAACCGCTTGTGAACCAGTATCAACTCCTCTGGACTGGTCTGAACCGGATGGAACCAGTTAGAACTTGTTTGAACCGGTTTGAACCGGATCAGACCGGTCGAATAATGAATTAAGATACAAAATCGGCATAGAATAAACCGGTTTGAACCGTTTATGAACCAGTATCAACTCCACTGACTGGACTGAACCGAACGGAACCAGTTGGAACCAGATGGAACCGGTTTGAACCTGTTTAATCCGGATAAAACCTGTCCAATAATGAATTAACATACAAAATCGGCATGGAATAAGCCGGTTTGAACCGGTTGTGAACCAGTATTATCTCCTCTGGACTAGTCTCAAGCGCATGTAACCAGCTAGATCCGGACGGAACCGGTTTGAACCGGTTTAAACCGGATAAAACCTGTCCAATAATGAATTGACATACAAAATCGGAATGGAATAAACCGTTTTAAAACCGGTTCTGAACCAGTATCAACTCCTCTGGACTGGTCTGAACAGGATGGAACCAGTTAGAAACGGATGGAACCGGTTTGAATCGGATAAAATCTGTCCAATAATGAATTATCATACAAAATCGGCATGCAACAAACCGGTTTGAACCGGTTATGAAATAGTATTATCTCCTCTGGACCCGACTGAACCGGACGGAACCAGTTAGAACCGGATGGAACCGGTTTGAACTGGATAAAGTCTAACCAATAATGAATTATCATAAAAAATCGGCATGGAAGAAACCGGTTTGAACCGGTTATAAACCAGTATCAACTCCTCTGACTGGACTGAACTAACGGAAACAGTTGGAACCGGATGGAACCGGTTTGAACCGGTTTAATCCGGATAAAACCTGTCCAATAATGAATTAACATACAAAATCGGCATAGAATGAACCGGTTTGAACCGCTTGTGAACCAGTATCAACTCCTCTGGACTGGTCTGAACCGGATGGAACCAGTGAGAACGAGATGGAACCGGTTTGAACCGGTTTAAACCGGAGAAAACCTGTCCAATAATGAATTGACATACAAAATCGGCATGGAATAAACCGGTTTGAAGCGGATGTGAACCAGTATCAACTCCTCTGGACTGGTCTGTACCGGATGGAACCAGTTAGAACTTGTTTGAACCGGTTTGAACCGGATAAGACCGGTCGAATAATAAATTAAGATACAAAATCGGCATAGAATAAACCGGTTTGAACCGGTTATGAACCAGTATCAACTCCACTGACTGGACTGAACCGAACGGAACCAGTTGGAACCGGATGGGACCGGTTTGAGCCGGTTTAATCCGGATAAAACCTGTCCAATCATGAATTAACATACAAAATCGGCATGGAATAAGCCGGTTTGAACCGGTTGTGAACCAGTATTATCTCCTCTGGACTGGTCTCAAGCGCATGGAACCAGCTAGGTCCGGATGGAACCGGTTTGAACCGGTTTAAACCGGATAAAACCTGTCCAATCATGAATTAACATACAAAATCGGCATGGAATAAGCCGGTTTGAACCGGTTGTGAACCAGTATTATCTCCTCTGGACTGGTCTCAAGCGCATGGAACCAGTTAGAACCGGATGGAGCCGGTTTGAATCGGATAAAATCTGTCCAATAATGAATTATCATACAAAATCGGCATGGAACAAACCGGTTTGAACCGTTTATGAACTAGTATTATCTCCTCTGGACCCGACTGAACCGGACGGAACCAGTTAGAACCGGATGGAACCGGTTTGAACTGGATAAAGTCTAACCAATAATGAATTATCATACAAAATCGGCATGGAAGAAACCGGTTTGAACCGGTTATGAACCAGTATGAACTCCTCTGACTGGACTGAACCGGACGGAACCAGTTGGAACCGGATGGAACCGGTTTGAACCGGTTTAAACCGGATAAAACCTGTCCAATAATGACTGAACATACAACAACGGCATGGAATAAACCCGTTTGAACCGGTTATGAACCAGTATGATCTCCAATGGACTGGTTTGAACCGGATGGAAGAAATGAGAACCAGATGGAACCGGTTTGAACCGGTTTGAACCAGAAAAAACCTGTCCAATAATCGATGAACATACAAAATCAGCATGGAATAAACCGGTTTTAACCGGTTATGAACCAATATCAACTCCTAAGACTGGACTGAACCGGATGGAACCAGTTAGAACCGGATGGAACCGGTTTGAACCGGTTTAAACCGGATTAAACCTGTCCAATATTAATTAACATACAAAATCGGCATGGAATAAACCGGTTTGAAGCGGTTCTGAACCAGTATCAACTCCTCTGGACTGGTTGAACCGGATGGAACCAGTTATAACCGGATGGAACCATTTTGAACCGGTTTGAACCGGTTTAAACCGGATAAAATCTGTCCAATAATGAATTAACATACAAAAACGGCATGGAATAAACCGGTTTGAAGCGGTTCTGAACCAGTAGCAACTCCTCTGGACTGGTCTGAACCGGATATAACCAGTTAGAACCGGACGGAACCGGTTTGAACCGGTTTAAAAGGGATAAAATCTGTCCAATAGTGAATTAACATAAAAAATCATCATGGAATAAACCGGTTTGAAGCGGTCCTGAACCAGTATGAACTCCTCTGGACTGGTCTGAACCGGATATAACCAGTTAGAACCGGATGGAACCGGTTTGAACCGGTTTAAACCGGATAAAACCTATCCAATAATGACTGAACATACAACATCGGCATGGAATAAATCGGTTTCAACCGGTTATGAACCAGTATGATCTCCAATGGACTGGTTTGAACCGGATGGAAGAAATCAGAACCGGATGGAACCGGTTTGAACCGGTTTAAACCGGATAAAACCTGTCCAATAATCGATGAACATACAAAATCAGCATCGAATAAACCGGTTTTAGCCGGTTATGAACCAATATCAACTCCTCTGACTGGACTGAACCGGACGGAACCAGTTAGAACCGGATGGAACCCCTTTGAACCGGTTTAAACCGGATAAAACCTGTCCAATAGTGAATTAACATACAAAATCGGCCTGGAATAAACCGGTTTGAAGCGGAATTGAAACAGAATCATCTCCCCTGGACTGGTCTGAACCGGATGGAACCAGTTATAACCGGATGGAACCGGATTGACTCGGTTTGAACCGGTTTAAACCGGATAAAATCTACCCAATAATGAATTAACATACAAAATCGGCATGGAATAAACCGGTTTGAAGAGGAATTGAAACAGAATCATCTCCCCTGGACTGGTCTGAACCGGATGGAACCAGTTATAACCGGATGGAACCGGTTTGAACCGGTTTAAACGGGATAAAATCTGTGCAATAATGAATTAACATACAAAATCGGCATGTTAAAAACCGGTTTGAAGCGGTTCTGAACCAGTAGCAACTCCTCTCGACTGGTCTGAACCGGATGGAAAGAGGTAGAACCGGATGGAACCGGTTTGAACCGGTTTAAACCGGATACAACCTGTCCAATAATGACTGAACATACAACATCAGCATGGAATAAACCGGTTTCAACCGGTTATGAACCAGTATGATCTCCAATGGACTGGTTTGAACCGGATGGAAGAAATCAGAACCGGATGGAACCGGTTTGAGCCGGTTTAAACCGGATAAAAACAGTCCTATAATGAATTAACATACAAAATCGGCATGGAATTATCCCGTTTGAAACGGTATTGAACCAGAATCATCTCCTCTGGACTGGTCTGAACCGGATGGAACCAGTTATAACCGGATGGAACCGGTTTGAACCGGTTTAAACGGGGTAAAATCTGTCCAATAATGAATTAACATACAAAATTGGCATGGAATAAACCGGTTTGAAGCGGTTCTGAACCAGTAGCAACTCCTCTGGACTGGTCTGAACCGGATGGAACCAGTTATAACCGGATGGAACCGGCTTGAACCGGTTTAATCCGGATAAAAACTGTCCTATAATGAATTAACATACAAAATCGGCATGGAAAAAAGCGGTTTGAAGCGGAATTGAACCAGAATCATCTCCCCTGGACTGGTCTGAACCGGATGGAACGAGTTATAACCTGATGGAACCGGTTTGAACCGGTTTAAACCGGATAAAACCTATCCAATAGTGAATTAACAAACAAAATCGGCATGGTATAAACCGGTTTGAGGCGGTTCTGAACCAGTATCAACTCCTCTGGACTGGTCTCAACCGGAGAGAACCAGCTAGAAACGGATGGAACCGGCTTGAACCGCTTTATATCGGTTAAAACCTGTCCAATAATGAACTAACATACAAAATCGGCATGGAATTAACCGGTTTGAACCGGTATTGAACCAGAATCATCTCCTCTGGACTGGTCTGAACCGGATGGAACCAGTTATAACCGGATGGAACCGGTTTGAACCGCTTTAAACCGGATAAAAACTGTCCAATAATGAATTAACATACAAAATCGGCATGGAATAAAGCGGTTTGAAGCGGTTCTGAACCAGTAGCAACTCCTCTGGACTGGTCTCAACCGAATATAACCATTTAGAACCGGATGGAACCGGTTTGAACAGTTTTGAACCGATTCAAACAGGATAAAATCTGTAGAATAATGAATTAACATACAAAAGCGGCATGGAATAAACCGGTTTGAAGCGGAATTGAACCAGAATCATCTCCTCTGGACTGGTCTGAACCGGACGGAACCAGTTATAACCGGATGGAACCGGTTTGAACCGGTTTAAAAGGCATAAAATCTGTCCAATAATGAATTAACATACAAAATCGGCATGGAATAAACCGGTTTGAAGCGGTTCTGAACCAGTAGCAACTCCTCTGGACTGGTCTCAACAGGATGGAACCAGTTATAACCGAATGGAACCGGTTTGAGCCGGTTTAAAAGGCATAAAATCTGTCAATTAGTGAATTAACATACAAAATCGGCATGGAATAAACCGGTTTGAACCGGTATTGAACCAGAATCATCTCCTCTGGACTGGTCTGAACCGGATGGAACCAGTTATAACCGGATGGAACCGGTTTGAACCGCTTTAAACCGGATAAAAACTGTCCAATAATGAATTAACATACAAAATCGGCATGGAATAAAGCGGTTTGAAGCGGTTCTGAGCCAGTAGCAACTCCTCTGGACTGGTCTGAACCGAATATAACCAGTAAGAACCGGATGGAACCGGTTTGAACCGGTTTTAACCGATTTAAACGGGATAAAATCTGTCGAATAATGAATTAACATATAAAATCGGCATGGAATAAACCGGTTTGAAGCGGAATTGTACCAGAATCATCTCCTCTGGACTGGTCTGAACCGGGTGGAACCAGTTATATCCGGATGGAACCGGTTTGAACCGGATTAAACGGGATAAAATCTGTCCACTAATGAATTAACATACAAAATCGGGATGGAATAAACCGGTTTGGACCGGTTATGAACCAGAAACATCTCCTCTGCACTGGTCTGAACCGGATGGAACCAGTCATAACCGAATGGACGCGGTTTGAACCGGTTTAAAAGGCATAAAATCTGTCCATTAGTGAATTAACATACAAAATCGGCATGGAATAAACAGGTTCGAAGCGGTTCAGAACCAGTATCAACTACTCTGGGCTGGGCTGAACCGGATGGAACCAGTTAGAACCGGATGGAACCGGTTTGAACCGGTTTAAACCGGATAAAACCTGTCCAATAATGACTGAACATACAACATCGGCATGGAATAAACCGGTTTGAACCGGTTATGAACCAGTATGATCTCCAATGGACTGGTTTGAACCGGATGGAAGAAATCAGAACCGGATGGAACCGGTTTCAACCGGTTTAAACCGGATAAAAAGTGTCCAATAATCGATGAACATACAAAATCAGCATGGAATTAACCGGTTTTAACCGGTTATGAACCAATATCAACTCCTCTGACTGGACTGAACCGGATGGAACCTGTTAGAACCGGATAGAACCGGTTTGTACCGGTTTAAACCGGATTAAACCTGTCCAATAGTGAAGTAACATACAAAATTGGCATGGAACAAACCGGTTTGAAGCGGTTCTGAACCAGTATCAACTCCCCTGGACTGGTCTCAACCGGATAGAGCCAGCTAGAAACGGATGGAACCGGTTTGAACCGGCTTATATCGGTTAAAACATGTCCAATAATGAACTAACATACAAAATCGGCATGGAATTAACCGCTTTGAACCGGTATTGAACCAGAATCATCTCCTCTGGACTGGTCTGAACCGGATGGAACCAGTTATAAGCGGATGGAACCGGTTTGAACCGGTTTAAACCGGATAAAAACTGTCCAATAATATATTAACATACAAAATCGGCATGGAATAAAGCGGTTTGAAGTGGTTCTGAGCCAGTAGCAACTCCTCTGGACTGGTCTGAACCGAATATAACCAGTTAGAACCGGATGGAACCGGTTTGAACCGGTTTGAACCGATTTAAACGGAATAAAATCTGTCGAATAATGAATTAACATACAAAATCGGCATGGAATAAACCGGTTTGAAGCGGTTCTGAACCAGTAGCAACTCCTTTGGACTAGTCTGAACCGGATGGAACCAGTTAGAACCGGATGGAACCGGTTTGAACCGGTATAAAGTGGATAAAACCTGTCCAGTAATGAATTAACATACAAAATGGACATGGAAGAAACCGGTTTGAAGCGGTTATGAACCAGTATCAACTCCTCTGGACTGGTCTGAACCGGATGGAACCAGTTAGAACCGGATGGAACCGGTTTGAACCGGTTTAAACCGGATAAAACCTGTCCAATGATGAATTAACATACAAAATCGGCATGGAATAAACCGGTTTGAACCGGTTATGAACCAGTATCAACTCCTCTGGACTGGTCTGATCCGGATGGAACCAGATTGAACCGGATGGAACTGGTCTGAACCGGTTTAAGGTGAATAAAACCTGTCCAATAATGAACTAACATACAAAATCGGCATGGAATAAACCGGTTTGAACCAGATATGAACCAGTATCAACTCCTCTGGACTGGTCTGAACCGGATGGAACCAGTTGGAACCGGATGGAACCGGTTTGAACCGGTTTAAACCGGATAAAACCTGTCAAATAATGAATTAACATACAAAATCGGCATGGAATAAACCGGTTTCAACCGGTTATGAACCAGTTTCAACTCCTCTGTACTGGTCTGATTTGGATGGAACCAGTTAGAACCGGATGGAACCGGTTTGAACCGGTTTCAACCGGATAAAACCTGTCCAATAATGAATTAACATACAAAATCAGCATGAAATAAACCGGTTTGAACAGGTTATGAGCCAGTGTCAACTCCTCTGGACTGGTCTAAACCGGATGGAATAAGTTGGAACCGGATGGAACCGGTTTGAACCGGTTTAAAGTGGATAAAACCTGTCCAATAATGAATTAAGATACAAAATGGACATGGAAGAAACCGGTTTGAACCGGTTATGAACCAGTTCCAACTCCTCTGGACTGGTCTGATTTGGATGGAACCAGTTAGAACCGGATGGAACCGGTTTGACCCGTTTTAAACCGGATTAAACCTGTCCAATAATGAATTAAAATACAAAATCGGCATGGAATGAACCGGTTTGAACCGGTTATGAACCAGTATCAACTCCTCTGGACTGGTCTGAACCGGATGGAACCAGATTGAACCGGATGGAACCGGTCTGAACCGGTTTAAGGTGGGTAAAACCTGTCGAATAATGAAATAACATACAAAATCGGCATGGAATAAACCGGTTTGAACCGGATATGAACCAGTATCAACTCCTCTGGACTGGTCTGAACCGGATGGAACCAGTTGGAACCGGATGGAACCGGTTTGAACCGGTTTAAACCGGATCAAACCTGTCCAATAATGAATTAACATACAAAATCGGCATGGAATAAACCGGTTTGAACAGGTTATGAGCCAGTGTCAACTCCTCTGGACTGGTCTAAACCGGATGGAATAAGTTGGAACCGGATGGAACCGGTTTGAACCGGTTTAAAGTGGATAAAACCTGTCCAATAATGAATTAAGATACAACATGGACATGGAAGAAACCGGTTTGAACTGGTTATGAACCAGTTCCAACTCCTCTGGACTGGTCTGATTTGGATGGAACCAGTTAGAACCGGATGGAACCGGTTTGACCCGTTTTAAACCGGATAAAACCTGTCCAATAATGAATTAACATACAAAATCGGCATGGAATGAACCGGTTTGAACCGGTTATGAACCAGTATCAACTCCTCTGGACTGGTCTGAACCGGATGGAACCAGATTGAACCGGATGGAACCGGTCTGAACCGGTTTAAGGTGGATAAAACCTGTCGAATAATGAAATAACATACAAAATCGGCATGGAATCAACCGGTTTGAACCGGATATGAACCAGTATCAACTCCTCTGGACTGGTCTGAACCGGATGGAACAAGTTGGAACCGGATGGAACCGGTTTGAACCGGTTTAAACCGGATCAAACCTGTCCAATAATGAATTAACATACAAAATCGGCATGGAATAAACCGGTTTGAACCGGTTATGAACCAATATCGACTCCTCTCGCCTGGTCTGATTTGGATTTAACCAGTTAGAACCGGATGGAACTGGTTTGAACCGGTTGAAACCCCATAAAACCTGTCCAATAATGAATTAACATACAAAATCGGCATGAAATAAACCGGTTTGAACCGGTTATGAGCCAGTGTCAACTCCTCTGGAATGGTCTAAACCGGATGGAACCAGTTTGAACCGGATGGAACATGTTTGAACCGGTTTAAAGTGGATAAAACCTATCCAGTAATGAATTAACATACAAAATGGACATGTATCAACTCCTCTGGACTGGTCTGATTTGGATGGAACCAGTTAGAACCGGATGAAACCGGTTTGACCCGTTTTAAACCGGATAAAACCTGTCCAATGATGAATTAACATACAAAATCGCATGGAATAAACCGGTTTGAACCGGTTATGAACCAGTATCAACTCCTCTGGACTGTTCTGAACCGGATGGAACCAGATTGAACCGGATGGAACCGGTCTGAACCGGTTTAAGGTGGATAAAACCTGTCGAATAATGAAATAACATACAAAATCGGCATGGAATCAACCGGTTTGAACCGGATATGAACCAGTATCAACTCCTCTGGACTGGTCTGAACCGGATGGAACCAGTTGGAACCAGATGGAACCGGTTTGACCCGTTTTAAACCGGAAAAAACCTGTCCAATAATGAATTAACATACAAAATCGGCATGGAATGAACCGGTTTGAACCGGTTATGAACCAGTATCAACTCCTCTGGACTGGTCTGAACCGGATGGAACCAGATTGAACCGGATGGAACCGGTCTGAACCGGTTTAAGGTGGATAAAACCTGTCGAATAATGAAATAACATACAAAATCGGCATGGAATCAACCGGTTTGAACCGGATATGAACCAGCATCAACTCCTCTGGACTGGTCTGAACCGGATGGAACCAGTTGGAACCGGATGGAACCGGTTTGAACCGGTTTAAACCGGATCAAACCTGTCCAATAATGAATTAACATACAAAATCGGCATGGAATAAACCGGTTTCAACCGGTTATGAACCAATATCGACTCCTCTCGCCTGGTCTGATTTGGATGGAACCAGTTAGAACCGGATGGAACCGGTTTGAACCGGTTTCAACCGGATAAAACCTGTCCAATAATGAATTAACATACAAAATCAGCATGAAATAAACCGGTTTGAACAGGTTATGAGCCAGTGTCAACTCCTCTGGACTGGTCTAAACCGGATGGAATAAGTTGGAACGGATGGAACCGGTTTGAACCGGTTTAAAGTGGATAAAACCTGTCCAATAATGAATTAAGATACAAAATGGACATGGAAGAAACCGGTTTGAACCGGTTATGAACCAGTTCCAACTCCTCTGGACTGGTCTGATTTGGATGGAACCAGTTAGAACCGGATGGAACCGGTTTGACCCGTTTTAAACCGGATAAAACCTGTCCAATAATGAATTAAAATACAAAATCGGCATGGAATGAACCGGTTTGAACCGGTTATGAACCAGTATCAACTCCTCTGGACTGGTCTGAACCGGATGGAACCAGATTGAACCGGATGGAACCGGTCTGAACCGGTTTAAGGTGGATAAAACCTGTCGAATAATGAAATAACATACAAAATCGGCATGGAATAAACCGGTTTGAACCGGATATGAACCAGTATCAACTCCTCTGGACTGGTCTGAACCGGATGGAACCAGTTAGAACCGGATGGAACCGGTTTGAACCGGTTTAAACCGGATAAAACCTGTCCAATAATGAATTAACATACAAAATCGGCATGGAATAAACCGGTTTGAACCGGTTATGAACCAATATCGACTCCTCTCGCCTGGTCTGATTTGGATTTAACCAGTTAGAACCGGATGGAACTGGTTTGAACCGGTTGAAACCCCATAAAACCTGTCCAATAATGAATTAACATACAAAATCGGCATGAAATAAACCGGTTTGAACCGGTTATGAGCCAGTGTCAACTCCTCTGGAATGGTCTAAACCGGATGGAACCAGTTTGAACCGGATGGAACATGTTTGAACCGGTTTAAAGTGGATAAAACCTGTCCAGTAATGAATTAACATACAAAATGGACATGGAAGAAACCGGTTTGAACCGGTTATGAACCAGTATCAACTCCTCTGGACTGGTCTGATTTGGATGGAACCAGTTAGAACCGGATGAAACCGGTTTGACCCGTTTTAAACCGGATAAAACCTGTCCAATGATGAATTAACATACAAAATCGCATGGAATAAACCGGTTTGAACCGGTTATGAACCAGTATCAACTCCTCTGGACTGTTCTGAACCGGATGGAACCAGATTGAACCGGATGGAACCGGTCTGAACCGGTTTAAGGTGGATAAAACCTGTCGAATAATGAAATAACATACAAAATCGGCATGGAATCAACCGGTTTGAACCGGATATGAACCAGTATCAACTCCTCTGGACTGGTCTGAACCGGATGGAACCAGTTGGAACCGGATGGAACCGGTTTGAACCGGTTTAAACCGGATAAAACCTGTCCAATAATGAATTAACATACAAAATCGGCATGGAATAAACCGGTTTCAACCGGTTATGAACCAGTTTCAACTCCTCTGGACTGGTCTGATTTGGATGGAACCAGTTAGAACCGGATGGAACCGGTTTGAACCGGTTTCAGCCGGATAAAACCTGTCCAATAATGAATTAACATACAAAATCGGCATGAAATCAACCGGTTTGAACAGGTTATGAGCCAGTGTCAACTCCTCTGCACTGGTCTAAACCGGATGGAACCAGTTGGAACCGGATGGAACCGGTTTGAACCGGTTTAAAGTGGATAAAACCTGTCCAATAATGAATTAACATACAAAATGGACATGGAAGAAACCGGTTTGAACCGGTTATGAACCAGTATCGACTCCTCTGGACTGGTCTGATTTGGATGGAACCAGTTAGAACCGGATGGAACCGGTTTGAACCGGTTTAAACCGGATAAAACCTGTCCAATGATGAATTAACATACAAAATCGCATGGAATAAACCGGTTTGAACCGGTTATGAACCAGTCTCAACTCCTCTGGACTGGTCAAGACCGGATGGAACCAGTTAGAACCTAATGGAACCGGTTTGAACCGGTTTAAACCGGATAAAACCTGTCCAATAATGAATTAACATACAAAATCGGCATGGAATAAACTGGTTTGAACCGGTTATGAACCAGTATCGGCTCCTCTGGACTGGTCTGAACCGGATGGAACCAGTTGGAACCGGATGGAATCGGTTTAAAGCGGATAAAACCTGTCTTATAATGAATTAACATACAACATCGGCATGGAATCAACCGGTTTGAACCGGTTATGAACCAGTATGACCTCCTCTGCTCCGGTCTGAACCGGATGGAACCAGTTAGAACCGGATGGAACCGGTCTGAACCGGTTTAAACCGGATAAAACCTGTCCAATAATGAACTAACATACAAAATCGGCATGGAATAAACCGGTTTGAACTAGATATGAACCAGTATCAACTCCTCTGGACTGGTCTGAACCGGATAGAACCAGTTAGAACCTAATGGAACCGGTTTGAACCGGTTTAAACCGGATAAAACCTGTCCAATAATGAATTAACATACAAAATCGGCATGGAATAAACCGGTTTGAACCGGTTATGAACCAGTTTCAACTCCTCTGGACTGGTCTGATTTGGACGGAACCAGTTAGAACCGGATGGAACCGGTTTGAACCGGTTTCAACCGGATAAAACCTGTCCAATAATGAATTAACATACAAAATCGGCATGGAATAAACCGGTTTGAACCGGTTATGAACCAGTTTCAACTTCTCCG
This sequence comes from Megalonaias nervosa, assembly GCA_016617855.1. Classification (NCBI taxonomy): domain Eukaryota; kingdom Metazoa; phylum Mollusca; class Bivalvia; order Unionida; family Unionidae; genus Megalonaias; species Megalonaias nervosa. Next base: position 2,008 of record JAECUM010021744.1, on the reverse strand, counting down.
GACTGTTCTGATTTGGATGGAACCAGTTAGAACCGGATGGAACCGGTTTGAACCAGTTTCAACCGGATAAAACCTGTCCAATAATGAATTAACATACAAAATCGGCATGGTATAAACCGGTTTGAACCGGTTATGAACCAATATCGACTCCTCTGGCCTGGTCTCATTTGGATGGAACCAGTTAGAACCGGATGGAACCGGTTTGAACCGGTTGAAACCCCATAAAACCTGTCCAATAATGAATTAACATACAAAATCGGCATGAAATAAACCGGTTTGAACCGGTTATGAACCAGTATCAACTCCTCTGGACTGGTCTGATTTGGATGGAACCAGTTAGAACCGGATGGAACCGGTTTGACCCGATTTAAACCGGATAAAACCTGTCCAATAATGAATTAACATACAAAATGGACATGGAAGAAGCCGGTTTGAACCGGTTATGAACCAGTATCAACTCCTCTGGACTGGTCTGATTTGGATGGAACCAGTTAGAACCGGATGGAACCGGTTTGACCCGTTTTAAACCGGATAAAACCTGTCCAATAATGAATTAACATACAAAATCGGCATGGAATAAACTGGTTTGAACCGGTTATGAACCAGTATCGACTCCTCTGGACAGGTCTGAACCGGATGGAACCAGTTGGAACCGGATGGAATCGGTTTAAAGCGGATAAAACCTGTCTTATAATGAATTAACATACAACATCGGCATGGAATCAACCGGTTTGAACCGGTTATGAACCAGTATGACCTCCTCTGCTCCGGTCTGAACCGGATGGAACCAGTTAGAACCGAATGGAACCGGTTTGAACCGGTTTAAACCGGATAAAACCTGTCCAACAATGAACTAACATACAAAATCGGCATGGAATAAACCGGTTTGAACCGGTTATGAACCAGTATCAACTCCTCTGGACTGGTCTGATTTTGATGGAACCAGTTAGAACCGGATGGAACCGGTTTCAACCGGTTTCAACCGGATCAAACCTGTCCAATAATGAATTAACATACAAAATGGACATGGAAGAAACCGGTTTGAACCGGTTATGAACCAGTTCCAACTCCTCTGGACTGGTCTAATTTGGATGGAACCAGTTAGAACCGGATGGAACCGGTTTGAACCGGTTTCAACCGGATAAAACTGTCCAATAATGAATTACCATAAAAATCGGCATGGAATAAACCAGATTGAACCGGATCTGAACAGGAATCATCAGCTCTGGACTGGTTTGAAACGGGTCGAAGCAGTTAGAACCGGATGGAACCGGTTTGAACCGGTTTCAACCGGATAAAACCTGTCCAATAATGAATTAACATACAAAATCGGCATGGAATAAACCGGTTTGAACCGGTTATGAACCAATATCGACTCCTCTGGCCTGGTCTGATTTGGATGGAACCAGTTCGAACCGGATGGAACTGGTTTGAACCAGTTGAAACCCCATAAAACCTGTCCAATAATGAATTAACATACAAAATCGGCATGAAATAAACCGGTTTGAACCGGTTATGAGCCAGTGTCAACTCCTCTGGAATGGTCTAAACCGGATGGAACCAGTTAGAACCGGATGGAACCGGCTTGAACCGGTTTAAAGTGGATAAAACCTGTCCAATAATGAATTAACATACAAAATGGACATGGAAGAAGCCGTTTTGAACCGGTTATGAACCAGTATCAACTCCTCTGGACTGGTCTGATTTGGATGGAACCAGTTAGAACCGGATGGAACCGGTTTGACCCGTTTTAAACCGGATAAAACCTGTCCAATAATGAATTAACATACAAAATGGACATGGAAGAAGCCGGTTTGAACCGGTTATGAACCAGTATCAACTCCTCTGGACTGGTCTGATTTGGATGGAACCAGGTAGAACCGGATGGAACCGGTTTGACCCGTTTTAAACCGGATAAAACCTGTCCAATAATGAATTAACATACAAAATCGGCATGGAATAAACCGTTTTGAACCGGTTATGAACCAGTATCAACTGCTCTGGACTG
>JAECUM010021743.1:0-61208 GCA_016617855.1 Megalonaias nervosa | reverse complement strand
CTGATAAACACATTAACTGTAATATGATAAACACATTAACTCTTTACTCTGATAAACACATTAACTCTTTAGTCTGATAAACACATTAGCTCTTTAGTCTCATAACCACATTAACTCTTTAATCTGATAAACATATTAACTCTTTAATCTGATAACCACATTAACTCTAATATGATAACCACATTAACTCTTTAATCTGACTCTTTAATCTGATAACCACATTAACTCTTTAATCTCATAACCATATTAACTCTTTAATCTGATAACCACATTAACTCTTTAATCTGATAACCACATTACTCTTTAATCTGATAACCACATTAACTCACACATTATCAGTAAGAAAGACATACACAACAGTCCCTGAGATGACAGGTATGGTCATGGATCTCAAAATAAAGCACCCAGTATCACACAAACTGATATAACATGGGCATGGCCATGGATCTCATAATAGATCACTTCAATATAACACAGGCATAGTCATGGATCTCACAATAAAGCACCTCAGTACAACACAGGCATAGTCATGAATCTCACAATAAAGCACCTCAGTATAACACAGACTGATGTAACACAGGCATGGATCTCAGTCTAACACAGTCTCTGTGATAACACAGGTATGGTCATGGATCTCATGATAAAGCACCTCTGTATATCACGGATTGGTAAAACAGATCATGTATCTCACTATAAAACACCTGTGTATAACCACAACTGGTATAACACACTCATGGCTATCACTATAAAGCACCTCAGGATAACACAAACAGACATACACGTAACAGGAGTATGGCCACAGATCTCATTTGAAAGCACTTTAATATAACAAATTCCCTGAGATCACACAGGTATGGTCATGAATCTCACTATAAATCATCTCAGTATAACACAGTTCCTGATATAACAAATGCATGGTCATGGACCTCACCATAATGCACCTCATCATAACACAAACTGATATACATGGCTAACCTAATGGATCCCACCGTATTACATGAATTATATTTTCTATATAAACACAATGTACTCCAGCATAAGGCAACTCCACCTATATCATGGTAGACTTTTGTGGCTTCCTATTACAGCATTAAAGTTAGGGATCACAGAATGACAAATTTGTAAACTACAGTAAAATATCTTATATTTCACAAACACTAACACAAACTTAATATACACAGCCAAGTCAATTTAAAGTCTCTCCTAACATATTATTTTTGTCTTATTACATTATCAATTTCAAAATGACCAATTATCATGCAAATATCTATATCGAATCCCAATAAGTCAAGATAGCAAACATTCCAAACACCGACTCCAAATTTTCCAAAACATTGAAAATATTTAAAACAAAATGAATGTCTTAATGAATTCTGAAACTTCAGAATAAATCCCCACAGTATACTGTGCCTGGTGCACAGTGTTTATCATATAATAGTATGGTCACTGCTTAACGTCACTTGATTAATTCCCACATGATGATTACTAATCTTGACAGATGACAACCATCATTTGGTTTCACATTAGTTTGTTTTAATACACCCTATTACGCATACCAGCATAACACTCCAGCTTATAACATACCTCATTACATGGTTACCTCACTATAATGGCTCCCTTGAGTTCCATTATAATGAGGGGAACAGTGTCAATTACTAAGACTTAAGATAATGGGCATTAGAACCAGAATAAATGGGTGGCCATATTGGCTGTCCCAAGTTTTTGCTTGCTGTGGATATGCACCAAACTCATTACAGTTGACCTACTCAGTGAAAAATGTATCCCTTCAACACCCAATATAAAACTGTACTAACCAGTAATGTTTAATTTCTTTCATAACATTAATAAAACAATGAATGAAGGTCATTTTCTGTAAAAGAAACACATAAACACCTTGAGATGATGCAATCACCATGTCAAAACCACTTTTTACCTAGGAGTATTGTAGTTGCATGAATTCTGTGTGAGTCTCAGACCAGAAATACAATAATATGGTTGCAACTTCTGCTGCTTATTAAACTATGAAAAGAATAATTCATATGTAATTTTATTAACTGTGATAACAATTCTTTAAACAAAAATAATAAAATCCAAGATATGTATTAGACCTTTAACAATTCATAACCTGACAATCATTTGTGTAGGCTTGAACTTGTAGAAAACCACTGAGATCTTAATAACTGTCATATTGAAAAAAAATCACTCATTAACATAAAATTTTCTTGGTGTATTTGGTAAGAAAAGTCACTGATCTTTAATCGGTGCAAATCTGATGAATTTTAAATATCCATTCACTCACAGCTATTATCTTAAAGCCAGTAGCAAACGGACACTTTTCTCAATACTTTTCTAAGTAATCGCAGCCATTACTATGGGAATGGATATTTGACTACAGTAGCACAAGAAAATACACACAATCTATATGGTTTTAAGTGCTTTAGTGTTGCTCAACCCTTAGCTATATTAAAATATCAATTGTTAAAAAAGCTAAATATTCAAACATCTCACAAATGATCACCATAAAGTGATGCAAACTGAAACACCATGGCAAAATTTGCAACACTAGTAAATTAACCCCAAAGTTCCTAATGCATTACCAAATATCAAGCTGCATGACTCCAGTCCACCATTCCTCAATGCATCCCTAACATCATCTAATGTTGTGAATTTATCTAATATGACTTCAGAGTGTTTATTTGAGGACTGAAACATCCTAAACATGCTGCTCTCTTGGAACTTGGAAAGATCGGGATACAATCTCTCACTGCGATTACTTTGTTCTTTTCTAGAATTACCACTTCCTCTTCCACAGAACCAGTATATAAGAAAAACAATAACTCCAAAAATGATCAGGCTTTCTATTTCCATGATTTTTAATGCCTGGATGAGAATTCCAATGTTCTAATGTAATTGTTACTTTAAAAGTGAATTTATTAAAACACGATGGTCTTCTCTGTTTCAACAAAAAATCCTGGCTTGTAAAATATGACACCTGGAAAAAAAAAGAAAACAATTTAATATATGATGTACAAACTGTGCAAGTTGACAAAAGTAGAATCGCATGGATGTTGAAACAAAATTAAATTCACCAAAAATATGATAAACATAAAAAGACCATATACAAACAGAAACAGAAACATTTATAATACAAATTTAATTCATGCTGGCTATTCGCTTGCAGGTATCATGCCATACAATATCTTCTTGAATTCCCAATTTACCAATGTGAGTTGAAATATACAGACTGCATTTTCAATTCTTCTTTCTTCTTTTACACCTTTTATTATGTGAATGCCAACATTAACATTTGTGGTTTCGTATAATTACAAAATGGCTAATATTCTTTTAACTGCCTAAATTAGGTCACATTTGATAATATTTCCACATCATTTTTTTCATCCATCAAAATCCATCAATATGTTTGACTGCCCCACTCCTTTCTTGGTTGTAACTCTAACTGCAATATATTTATTGTTAGGGGCATGTTACGCACCAGACTTGGATCACATTGACCTAATTTCTAGATTTATTCAGAATGAAAACTATGTCCATCCTGATTCAATTTTTTTACCAATGACCACCAAAACTGGAATGTGGGTGCATCTTGAGGTATGAACAGTTATGTATTCTGTACCAAAAGTAGGTCACTGTTACCTAAATATAGTCAAGATTACTCAAAGCTACAAATTTATGCCTCAAAAGGCAGGAATATTGTGAGTTCCTGCTCACTGGTAACTCGCTAATATTCTATTTCTGAATGATCATCTGCTCAAGACATATATTATAAGTAACTGTTCAGTTTCCTTCACTTAACGGTTGACAACTAAGTTCTTTTCAACCGCTCCGGTGGCCTAAGTGGATAAAGTGTCCACCTCTGATGCAGGAGGTTGCAGGTTTGAATCCCAGCCAAGTTATACCACGACTTAAGAGGTTAGTGTCAGGATAATGTGACTGGGTGGGACATGATGCAACATGTCTACAGCATGATGCCACAGTGCTAGACATTACTATAAACTGCCACACTGCAGACCTCGTAGCGATATGACTAATAAATTTTAAAGCCGAGTTAAAAATCCAAAACAGCACAAATTGCATAGCGCAGTTCTTCTTAGCATAGTAAAATTTTGACTGACAGATGATAACTGTTATATTTTTAATTAAATGATCACTATACATAAATATGCATTACAGTAATTTCATAATGGTATACAAAGAATAGTTTATGATTCACTTTTTAGGTGTTTATTTCAGCTCTTACTAATGGCATGTACTCTGAAAATACCAGAATGGTCAGAAAGATAAATTTGTTGGATTAGTTGATCGTATTAAAAATGACATACTAGGAAACTTGCAATATTATAGGGTCATATATATTTGCTCTATTCAAACATTTCTTTGAGATGTGTAGGTTTTTAAGGATCATCATTCACCACACCACATTAGCCATTATTGTTGTTTTTTATTTTCAAATAAATTTAAACTACTGGTAGAACCTACATAAGATTAAGTTAATAGGCAAGATGTGAAAATATTAAATAAACTTTAACTGCAAGAATCTTTTCTTTCTGTTGTTTAAAAGAAGAGTTACCATATGGTAAGATCTTAACCCATTTTTCTGGGATTTAATGAGCTCAATACCATATATACGGTAAAGGATTTGATGTTAATAAATTTGTTTTACATCTCAAAATTTTCAAAATTTTTCAAAGTTATTATAAGTTGTTAAAGTTACCTAATATAGAAATGTCTGATTAAGGCAATTAATTTTCATATAAATGAAAATAGATTCTCATACATACTGTTGTAAAAAAACAACAGTCCAGGGTTAAAAAATAATATAACTTACGACACCAATGAAATCTTTGCCTGACAATTTTATTTAAATGACTGAAAATATCCAAACTTATGTTGTAATTGTGTGATAATAGAGATGTCAAAGAGCTTACTGTGTTGAACATTACAATCAATATAGGGGCCCCAAGTGGCCGAGCGGTCTAAAGCGTTCTCCATCACGGATCACTGCCATCTCACCTCTGTCTGCGTGGGTTCAAGTCTAAGATTCGGCGAATGTGGATATGTGAAAAAGCTTGCCAGTAGCTTCTCGTGGGTCGGTGGTTCTTTCCGGGGATTTCCCCGTTTCTTCCTCCACCATTAAAACTTGCCATCATGTATAGCCTATCGTGTGCTGAAAAATGGCGTTAAACCCCACAACAACAACAACAGCAATCAATATATGAGAACTGTAAGCATTAATGGATTGTGGATTAACAGAATGACATTTTTGCTTTTCTACTTAGGATTCTGAAATACATTCGATTCCTCTCCACATCATATTCATCAAGCAGAATGATTTAAGTTAGGAGAATTTTAAAAAATCTTTGTTTGAAGTTTTAATTTGGGTAATCTTAATTTTCAGGTCAATGGAAGTTATACTGAGGGACTTCATATTGAGGGTCTACTTTATATACATATCAACTGAAGTCTAAGTGATGTTAATCAGATCCATGGCCACATATGCATTATAAGAGGGGCAGCAGGAAGCAGTATACTGAGTTTTTATAACAAGGAATCACTGTATATACAATTTAATTAAGGCTTGTCTTTTTTCCATACTTCTAAACAGCATACTTTTAGTCACAGTTTGGAAACGTAAGATTTATGTAGCATACAAAAAGATAAGTATGAGACAATATGTCATGTAACATTCCCTGTGATATGATGCCATGGAAACTTGCATATTTTGCTATTCTGCAACAACATTTTCAGTAGTCCTAGAATGCAGTTATCAGTCTGACATGTAACACCACCATGAACTTTTCCAAATCCTCAAATACAAAGTTATTATTGCCTAAATTTGAAGGAAAAAAAATCTGTACATTTTGTAAATTTCATTCTTTAGCTCTACTGGTCTTAAACTGTGAGATCTGTTTGGATGGTGATTTGTTGGCGATCCAATGTCTGTCATCTAGACGGATGTTGGCACAAGTTTGTTTTTGCTACTCCTCACAAACTGCCTGGTGGATTGCCGTGAAACCTTAAATATAACAGTATTCAGCTCATGGACTAGCGGGTCTGAAATGAACACAGTGCTCTTTGGACATCCAATATGGCCACATCTTGCTACTCCTCCAGAATGGTTGGTTATTAACATGGAATTTTCACCAAAGAACTTCTTACGATGTCTAGTTGGTTCTACATGAAAATGGTGCCAATCTAACCTCCAAAATAGCCAGCTCAACAGCCATATTGTTATTGTTACTCCTGAATGGGAAGTCATACTGAAATGGGAGTCTCACCAAAAGACTTATGTCTAGTTGGCCTTCCATGAAAATGGCTCTTATGCCCAATATGGCTGCCAAGGCAGCCATCTTGAACATATTATCACTACATGTACTCCTCCTGAAATGATGGTCACATCAATATGGGGTTGTCATCAAAAGATTTCTTATGATGTCTAGTTGGTTTTAAAATGAAAAAGTACAAACTAGTTTCTAATATGGCTACCATAGCAGCCATCTTGAAAATCTTCTGAAAGCTATTCATCCTCAAGTACAAAAGGTCACCAGATGACAAAAGGTCATGCTGACATGGGGTTTTCACCAGAAGACTTCTTATGATGTCTAGTAAAGCCTAAGTTAAAATGGTGCCATTCATCCACAATGGTGCTCAAATCAAGTCCAATGTCTCACTGTACATTATAAGAATTCTTTCAGTAAAAAAAACTTGTTTTCATAAGAGTGTCTGAGTAGGGTTTAAATCTCAGGCTCATCCAATGTGGGTTGTTGTGAGAAAACTTTCCAGTAGCCTCCCATGGGTTGGTGGTTCTTACTGGGGTTTTTCAGGGTTCTGCTTCCAGCAGTTATACTGGCCACCAAGTATAGCCTAATTTGCACTGAGAAATGGTGTTAAACACAACAACAACCAATTTTTATAACTACTTATACCATTTTCCATCTTTACCAAGTGAACAATTTCTGTACATAAACAGTTGTTAATACACAAATGCAACAGTGGTGAGAAAGCAGGCATATTTTGCTTTCATCTGTAATCAAGAAAACAACATGTGATTTGTAAAACATTTGATTATTATAAATGGGTAACATAATGATGTTGTACAACAAACACTGCTTGATGCAGACAATGTGTGCCATTTTCCAGCTGCTGCCAATATTTCAAAAGAGTTTGAGATTTAACATTCTGACACCAAACCAATTTACTTAAAAACTGTCAGAAATTCTGGTGCTATATTTTCATGACCAGCTGTATTGCCTAAGTCAAGAAATATACCTTCCTTGCAAGATAAAAAATGGTTGGGAAACTGATGAGATTGGCACAGAGTTTTATCTGATTTTGGGATTATGCAACACTTTTTACATGAATGTTACATTCATGTTATCATGGGCATGGTGATAAATAATTTTATAATTCATTATTTATTTTGCTCTGATTATTTCCTTATTATTTTGAATATGTATAGTTACATGTTCCCAGTAATTTGGAAACAGTGACTGCTCTCTTAACGAAAAACTGGGCACTAGGACTGACTTAATCACAACACCCTAACTGTGGACATGATAAAACTTTGAAATGTTCTCAGCATTTTGCTCTCACATGTTAGCATTTTTATATTTATTTAACTACACACAATTAAGCTAATGACAATGCTATCTCTCTACCACTGACTGTACATGAGATCTGCACTAGATTTAAATTTTGCTAACGATTTCTGGAAATAACATTTTTCACATATGTAACACATTAATCTAAATTCTGTAGCAAGTGCACAATTACATTACATTTTACGAAACTTGGTTGTAATTAGCATCATCCTATGAACAGTTTCAATTCAATGAAACATATCATTTTTTTTTTTGCTGTGCTCATTTGAAGTCAAATGGGTAAAATTGTGCAATGACTCAAGTGGTATGATGAACCAGGGCTGTTACAAGTTGGATGAAACTGTGTCCATACAGCCCATCCTGTATGAATGCCCTGTGATGAATCATAATGCTCCCACCACAACTACTTATAAAATCTGTTTATCATGGGTAATATAAATAAAATCAAGCCAAATAAAGAAAATCAACAAGCAGTAACATTGTCCCAAGATTTACTGGCACAAACGGAATTACCAAAACAAAAATAAAATTACTGGAACAAAAGGTAGTAGTCAAATAAAACAATGTAGTAGTATTGTCCATTTAGAAATCTACAAGAAACTTCCGTGAATCGCATATTTGTGGCAAACATTGAAAAGATATCATCTTTATATCATTTATTGGCATTATGAATTATTTACACAATACTCAAGATAAGCGATAATTTAAATGATGCTCTCAGTTTTTAAGAGTATTAAATTTAACTTGGTCGCATGTGTAATATTGGCATCTCATGTTGACAGTTATACCTTAATTCAACTTTGCGACTTTGATAATCATTGTTTCCTTTTCTTAACGAAATAAAAAAAATTGTGGCTACTTTATAAGAAACAAAGTTGTGTAAGCTCTGCTGTGGCACACTCTCATTTATATAACTCTCTCTCTCTCTTACATTCATACACTTTAAGGATTGTACACACTTCTAGGTGATTACACCATGTATAAAGGCCATATGACTTCCAATGAGCACAGCAGAAACTATACCTTTTAATTAATTTTAACTGATATGGGTACCTACAGTGTCGTGATTAGTAATAGGTAAAAATATTTAATCAACTCCCACTTAAAAAAGCAAATTTAACACCTCTAATAATGTACAATTAAAGCATGTGTCCTCACACCATTCAGACCATAGCGGTCCCAGGATGGTAGTATGAGCAATGTCAACTTTACAGGTACATGTTTACAGAGTAAATTCAAAATAAAATCTGGAGGTTTTTTTTAACTGGTGCTTTCTTGGGAACTTTTGAAAGCTTTTTTTTTTTCCTGGTTCTGGAACTCTAGTTGGGGTTGTGATCAACTGCAGTTAGTGTTACCTCACTGTGGTGATAAAAGTGCAAAACCAGTCAACACAGATAGAAACTAGACATTCTCTAGCTGTGACGAGCAAAAAATACATGGTCCAAACATAACATGCAAAACAGAGAATGTAATTTATCTCATCACATGTAAGACCTGAGGCCTTCGGTATGTCGGAAAAACTGAAAAGCTACACATAAAATAGATCTTCACAAATCTGATTAGATGACAAAGAAGATGGACAGAAGTCGAGTCGAGAAAAAAAAAAATCCATCTACCTTTATATTTTTTGTGATAATATTACCCCGTTTTGTACCTTGTAACCATTGTAAAAGTTCATAGCGATCAATAATTTTCGTCTGGAAGTTTTTTGTTGACATTTAAGGTGCAAACCATTAAACAGTCAGGATTAAATTGACACTGATTCAGATATATAACTATTAAATTTTAGAACAAAATTTAGTTTGAGTAAATATGCCTACATGACCACATTGACATACACTTTAATTACAGGATTAGCAGCAGAGAGGCTGAACAGACCATTTTGCTGGAGACCTTATTTACGAAAACTAAAGCTTCCTACGAAAATGAAAATACAAGGTCAATAACACTAAACCGAAGCCTCTAACTGATCGATTGGGTTAGCTCATTTTGTTACTTTATCGTTGACACTTGTATTCTATTGTACACGACTTGTTTACTCGCTGTCATTCAATTTTGGTCGTTCAGCCTCTCTGCTGCTGTAATTAAATCATTGTTATATCAATAATGGAATCTTACACAGCTAGATTAGCTCGAGAACGACTAGAGGCAATTAAGAAATATCTACCAGTTCGTGATTCTCTCAAACAAAAATTACAAGTGCATCAGGGGTCTCAGGTGGAATTTACAGAGGGTACAGAATGGTTATTTAAACCAATTGTCGAACCAACAAAGAAAATTGTTACAGCAACCAAGGCAACACAAAAAGGTCTTGAGACATTGCCTATTGATATTGCTGGCCGTCTTCTACCTCTTCAACCACCACCTAGGCAACCTCCTCAACCACCACCTGAAATTCGACCACAACCTCTGCCAAGAGCCAGAATTAACATCATAAATAAATTTATGCTGGAAGGTATTGCTGCTATCAAGGACCCAGACCAATTACTTGGTGTTGCCGCATTTGGATATCGTAATAGAGATAAGTATGTAAAACCTGAACATATAAAAGATATGAGATCTACCGACTGGATTAGGGATGTATAATGAATTACCACTGACACTCAGCAAATCAGATCTGATGAAGATGTTAATGATTTTGACACTTTAAACCAGACAGTAGATGAGTATATTAGACAAACAAGGCAGGAAAGGAGACAAAAGAAGAAGAAATGGAGTCAAAACTTGAAAAAGATAAACAAAGGAGGAAATTACATTCACCAAGGAGGGAACCACGTTCACCAAGTAAGAAAGAAACAACTGGAAGTGGTCTTATTACGTCATGTCCTGAAAATGTTCTTGCTGATGTTGAACGATTAGAAATTTTAATCGGTTGAAAACGAGCAGGTAATAATTCCCCAGAAATCATTAACAAAGCAGCTGCTATTTGTCAGAGATTATTTACAGGCGGTATCATGGATATTAATGTTTATCAGTCCCTTATTGATGAAATCGCTGATGATTACCACAGTGATTGAGGGTATGCAATTAGATCAGTGACAAGAAAATAAGGGGATCATACATAATGCTCAGCGTGGACCGAACATGGTCAGGGTGATAAATTCGCGATTACCTACGTATAATGCAATCTACGGGGATGGACTCAGTGATGTTGTTCAGGGTCTAATTAGAAGGATAGTCCCAAAAGCAATACCGATTGCAAAGCAACTGGGAATGAAAGCTATAGACGTTGTTCGTGAAAAAGGTATTGGTGCTGTTGGTGATGTTGCTAACAAAGCATTCTCAGCAATCAAGGATAGACTAGCATGATTGATACGACGAAAACCTCAGCCAGTAAAATTACCCAGTACTGAAGTTATGCCTGCAGATGTTTTAATTTTGTGCTTATTGTGTATATTCCAACGCTGTATTATCGCGGGCTCTATATTATCGCAGCAAACGGGATTTTCCAATTAATTTTGGACATGCACCGTCTAGTGGTTGTTTACAGATGTAAAGCTGTAGCAAGTAAGGACGCAAATATCTTACAGCACAATTTCCTCTAAAATGTCAACATTTTTTAAAAGTTTACAATGGAAAAGAATGAACATCACTTTTTTGTAAAGAGCATGCATTTACGTTGATCACCATATGAAAAACTCTTGTCGAACTTGCTATACCTACGTTGGCTTTGATTACGAAACATATTCAGTGTATCGTCTGATGTTTGATGATTATCGGTCATATACTGATGGTAACATACACGTTTCCTTACAAGGTTAAGGTTGCAATTTCATTGCATGGTAGCCAATATGGACCAAAATGTACAAAATGTTGCTTATGATCATACTTCTAGTACGTAAATAATAATATAACAGTTATACTTGAAATCAGTAATATTTCAGTAATAATATTAATAAAAGTTGTTATATATTTACATTTCTTTGCCTACACTGCATTTAAAATTCTTATTAAGTTAAATAATAATTGCTTTTAATTTGTAATGTTGTTATTCATGGATTTACACTTGAATTACATTTGTGTGTTCGATTTTATCATTGGATCCTTTCGTTTATTGTGGCGATATTATGCCAGTACAAGCATGGACATTTCTTCTCATAGGTAAGTTGTATTTTATGTTTATTATAATACCTGCGTGCTACCATACGTAAGTTAGGCAAATACCGCGATAATATAGAGTTGTTCCCCCATGATACGTTAATCTGGGTCAGCCACCATAAGCAGTTTTATTTACATTTATGAGTTTCGATGACAGATTTTTTTTTATAGGCATAGAAAGAGGGAAAGTCATTTAAACTTTATAAATTATAAGTAAGCAGCAATAGCAAAACAGTTTTAATATGTACCGATAAGAACACTGTGTACCACGATAATACAGCGTTTCGGGCCATATATTTCCTTGGTTCCGGTGGTTCCGGTAATTCCCTTTGTTTTGGTTTGTATGCCAGAAAATCTAGGGAACCGCGGTAACTAGTTCTACAATATAAGACATCGACCCTGATATTTATGTTTGGGGGTCGACCCCCCCCCCCCATAAATATCCGGATTGATATCTTCCATTGTAGGACTACACGTGAACATACCTATTTTTCTGTCGATGTTTTCCGATGCTCCCGAATCTTGACTGCTAAAGGCAGACTGTTTAAATAGAATACATTAAAAATAATATCTCCCTCAGCAAAGAATGGACGAATATTTATAAATAAAAAGTGTAAGTGCATTTTATACTAACGTATCATAAACAGTTCAACGAATCGAACGACGATACGTCAACCTTTAGCTTTAAAGTAGAGATGACTAATGTAATGTTGCATCAGTTTTGTAACTTTCATCTCCGAGTAACCTAATAAATAAGTTAAATTCAATGTTTTATGAAAGTACACGGTACCTGTATTTCTTTAAGCAAACAATTGGATTAACTATCAACAAGTAATCACGCGAAATTTCAAGCAAAACAATTACAACGACTGTCAACAAATGAAGCGTTTGGAAGACAAAGACGATCTGAGCGCGGTTGTCACCGTCATTAGTACGAAGAGAGGATTCATGTGTTCAAAAATTGTAACTGAGTATGAAATGAGTAAAAAGGAAGGAATTTAGGGGTGTGATGAAACACCGAACACTTTGAGAACGCGTTTTTGAAGTATATTGTATATAAAGTTCAAATTCAGTGCATATGATTTATTTTGGTGCTACCAAACATAAATATGAGTTCGTCTTAAATTGTAGGACTAATCGTCCAGTTAAAGCACGGGTCATATAGGTCTTGTAAATCTTTAGTACTGTTTACTAAAATTTGATTACACATACCTATAAATGACGATTATTCACTTTATTTCGAGCCTCGTGCATCCTAGTCATACAACGCAAGACGTATCACTGTTTTGTTGTACCAAAACAAAAATATCATGTGATACGTCTTACATTGTAGGACTACAAGCATCCATATTCCTTGGAAGATCATTGTAATACATACCCCAAGAAATACATAGAGCAAACTCAGTGTTAAAGTACAAAGTACAGTATGTGGACATTTTTGGACGAGGTCATCCTAAAGTTGTGATCCAGTAAGAATTGGACCATCAATGTGTAAGACTTCTGCTATGATATTTATGATTTTGGGTGCACCCAAAAATAAAAATATCAGGGGATATGTCTTGCATTGTACGCTAAGTATGAATATGATTGAATATCATGCGCTGACATCACAGTGAGAGGGCTGCATGTCTTTTGAAGAAAAAAAAAATCCATCTACCTTGATATTTGTTACGAGAGATCTTACCCAGTTTTGTACCTGATAACCATTGTAAAAGTTCATAGCGATCAATAATTTTCGTCTGGAAGTTTTTTGTTGACATTTAAGGTGCAAACCATTAAACAATCAGGATTAAATTGACATTGATTCAGATATATTACTATTCAATTTTAGAACAAAATTTGAGTAAATATGCCTACATGACCACATTGACATACACTTTAATTACAGGATTAGCAGCAGAGAGGCTGAACAGACCATTTTGCTGGAGACCTTATTTATGAAAACTAAAGCTTCCTACGAAAATGAAAATACAAAGTCAATAACACTAAACTGAAGCCTCTAACTGATCGATTGGGTTAGCTCATTTTGTTACTTTATCATTGACACTTGCATTCTTTTGTATGCGACTCGTTCACTCACTGGTCATTCAATTTTGGTCGCTCAGCCTCTCTGCTGCTATAATTAAATCATTGTTATATCAGCAATGGAATCTTACACAGCTAGATTAGCTCGAGAATGACTAGAGGCAATTAAGAAATATTACCAGTTTGTGATTCTCTCAAACAAAATTTACAAGCGCGTCAGGGGTCTCAGGTGGAATTTACAGAGGGTACAGAACGGTTATTTAAACCAATTGTCGAACCAACAAAGAAAATTGTTACATCAACTGAGGCAACACAAAAAGGTCTTGAGACATTGCCTTTGTTAAAATATCAAAAGCCAGATACATTTTATCATGTAGAATATATATTAATATTCTACATGATAAAATGTATCTGACTTTTTATGCAGGAGGCGCTTAGTTCAACACAATATTGTATGTCAATATTCTGCTAATCTTGTGAATCTTGTATTATTTATAATAAAGTACAAATGTTAAGAAAATGGTTTTACAGTGTACTATGTTTATTCCCACATGACATCTAAAAACTTTTTTATTAGTTGAAATAAAAGAAACAGTAGTAATCAACTTATTTTGAGCAGTGGATTATTCTCTTGCAAGCATGAAGGCAATGTTTTCAATGCAAACATTTCAAAATGGTATTAAAAGTTATACTACATTGTAAAAAATTTACTAACCATTGGAATAATAAAAACAAAAATTAAACTAAACAGTTAAAACCCACACAGTATTATCTACCATGTTTTATTAATTTTGCAAGCATGAAGATAATATTTTCAGTGCAAGTGACATTTCAAACTATTTAAAAATTCATACTTCATTAAAAAATTTTACTAAAATGTTGGAACATTAAAACAGTGAACAATATTATCTAAATGAGAAAGCAAACATCCCAGAAAGCATGACTATGGTCAATGTTTTTATTATCTTGCAAGCATTAAGCTAAATTTTATTCAGTGCAGGTGACATTGCAGAATGGCTTGAAATTTGTATACTTCATTTTAAGACTACAAAGATTCACTAAATATTGGAAAAATAAAATAAGAAATTAATTTAAATGGGAGCAATAACGATTTTGGTTCGTCATTATATAAATAATCGTATGTTGTGCATCATGCTCATCATTGTCAAATGCGAAGGATTTGCAGAAAAGTTCAGTGATTTCAGAGACCAAGATTTAAGTTCTTGTTAGATACACTTTTTATGGTACTAGTTACAACAATCTGAGCACTGAATAGCATGTTGCATAGTATATTTTGTGTGTGTGTTTGTGCGCGTGGTACGGATTTAGCTTTAAAAAATTTTCAGTCAGATCTCTATGATGTCTGCAGTGTGGTAGTTTATAGTGATGTCTAGCACTTTTGCATCATGCCACAGAAATGTAGCATGATGTCCCACCTAGTTATATTATCCTGACATTGGACTGACCATACCTAACACTAACATCCTAATGCTGAGTGCCTAGCAAGGCAGCTGTTAGTGCCATTTTTTATAAGTCTTTGGTATGAATCAGCCGGGGTTTGAACCAGCGACCTCCTGCATCTGAGGTGGATGCTCTAACCACTAGGCCACTGGTGTGGTCCTAGAATATTTTGTTACATGATATGTTTTGAAGGGTATGTTGGAACATTATTTTCTATATGAAGTGATGGCGCTGTTTGGTATAGGAAACAAAAATCTTGTATGTGCTAGCACATATGAGAAAGTATTAGAATTGCATAATAGAAGCAGAGGTAAATGAAAAATATAATAACAGAAGGGATAGGTGTCCGTTACCTATGTTGCCTTGTAAGTGTATACATATTCCATAAGGAACACAGTAATCAAGTAAAGCTGAATGGAAGAAGTCAAAATTATGTACATAAGCATAAATAATAATAGGATACACAGATGAAATGATGTAATATTATGTCTATTAAGGATGAAAAATATAATATATATTTATATAATAATATATAATATAATATTGGATCTGACAATAGGTCTCATTTGCACATCACCTATATTGATGTCAAAATGTGGTTACTAACACAAACAAATTACAAATGACAGATGTGGCTCATCACTGTTGGGTACAGACATGCATGTATGATTCAAGACATAATGCAAAGGAATTGTCATTTACAACTTCTGAATAAGTTTGTGTGTGTGTGTATATATATATATATATATATATATATATATATATATATATATATACACACACACAGTGTGTGTGTATGTCCATATACAATGCCAATATAAAAACACACAGAGATGAGTATTAATTACATAGTCTTAGATCACAGTACATAAAACCGCAGCAAAAGCAGCCAATAAAAGAATAACTTCCAGTTCAATTAAATTACTTTTCAGAAATCCACTCAAGACATGTCTAGTAAGATGTCATGTGAGTGTATCAGTTTATTCATACAGAAGTCAACAAATTCCTTTTTAAAAATTATATTTGGTTTTGTACCTTGCATTTTGCAAGTTTATGTTTTTGTTCATTTATATAAAGTATGAAGTATGACATACAAATATACAAATTACAACAATGCATAATTAGTTGAAATTATCAGGTTTGTGTTAAATCGATTTAATTGCATATTTATTTATGAAGAAATTGGTTTTAGTTTATATAAATGACACCTGTTCCTAAAGGATATATTAAATACATTTTAAGTTCTAAAAATGTCTCTATACACCTTTCCCCTATAAAAACACAACTATGATTCCATTTTTAATTGTTTTATAGTAAAGTCCACAAATATATTTTTATTATCTGATACACATTCATTTTTCCAATAATATGGGATAACTAGCTAAAACTATTAAGGTCTGACAGTTAGATAGCAGCTGAAATAAAGTTTCTTTTCTTAACTCTTTATTATCAGTAAATACAGACTTTTAAGTTTCCTCCTGAATAGCTATGTAAATGCTTATTCACTTTTCATAATTTGAGATTTTCTGCTCTTCTGTGATGATGATATGCTTCCATTCTCATTCTTAGTTCGTCTGTTCAATGCTGAATGAAATGTGGTTAAGGTTTCACATTTCAGCAGTATGTATAAATTGTATTAAAATTTGTGTCCTGTTTACTGTTATTAAATTTAACTGAGGTTTTTGCTCTTAGAACATTTTTTACTAGTGCCACACCTGGTTATTCAGATCTCTGTTTCAATGAAGTACAACTCTGACTTGGCAAACAGTTATTTTGTTGAGGGTGGGTGGGCTGTCCCTGACAATTTAACTTAAAATTTCCATTTTTTCCCCTAAACATTTCAAAGTTTTTTATTACAGTGAAGTAACAGTTTTGATCACCATGCACATACCATAACAGAACTGAGACCTGTGTTTGACAAAATCGTGATTGATGAGTAATGAAGTGCTATTGTTGTTGCATCATTAGCCTTGTTCTGAAAGTTTTCCAAGTGAGTTGTGAATAAGGTCAGCAGAACCCACTTCTGCCTATAATGTTTTGAATATTTCTAATTCCCATTGGTAACCTATACAGCACAGTTTTGTAACTTTTTTTCTCATAAAATTTTATTTTAAAATTTACATGATTAGAGACAAAAATATATCTACAATATGTACATTACATTATATATATATATATATATATATATATATATATATATATATATATAAAACTCACTGCTTTTCCATCCTGCTGTATATATATTGAAAATTGCCTAACCCATAACAATGGAACTAAAAGTTTTTAATTTGTTTATTATTTGTAGAAAACTGATGCAAATATCAATAAAAAAGCATTGTGCCATTTAAAAATGTAAATCCTCTCTTTGGTGCCACTTTTAAACTATTTGTTCATCAAAATAATTAAAAATAAATTCACTGTTTCTAAGTTTAAAATTTTGCAATCTTCAAAACTTTGTACAATAATTGTCCAAAGGAGAATAATTCACAATAAAGGAAGCATTTGGATACTGTCAGGAATATCTGAAAAGATTATTTATAATCTTTGATTCCTAATATTTAATCAATTACATGTATATGTATGCAAATGGAAATAAAACTTTTGTCTCTATGTCTTTATATATCAATATGTTCTACCAATCAATTACACGAATCTACACCACTTCCATAGGTGGATATAGTCTTTACTTTCACTATAAGTGAAACAGCTCAGCTTGCTAGATGCAATACTGTGCATTTTTGGCAGTTAGCATTCAGTAATGAAAGACGAAGGAAGTATGGTTGTTTCACACCCTGGGAGATGAACTACTGTATACTTTTAGGCTACTCTATTCAATTTATGGGATTTATTATTACATCAATTTATTTAAGTATGAGAACGATAGTCCAGCAAAGGAAGTACTCTTCCATGTGAAGAATAAAATGTCCTAAAGCATCTGGTTGACAAAACCAACTCTAAATAGGAAGCAGTAGCATCCTCTGAAAACTGGAGACAGTATCATAACCAGAGGTGGACTTACCATTAGTCAAAGGTCGGCAATTGCCTTAGGTCCCAAACTACCAAGGGCCCTGTAAAACGCCTCATAAACTTATGGTTACGATTTGTTGTCTTACTTTTCACCAATTAATTATATATCTAAACATCGATACGCTAAAATGCTATCCGAATGTTTAATTCATGATGAGTATCTCCCCCCCAGTCCCCACTACATTGGACTATTCCATTATCCTCCTGCGCATCTGCGTGTGTGTTTGTAAACAAACGGCTCAGCTCACTCTCCCAGTGACAGTAGCTACAGGTGAGAGAAGTTTCTCATCACTGAAACTCATTAAAACGTACCTCAGGTCAACTATGTCACAGGACAGGCTGTCTGCACTTGCTGTTCTCTCCATTGAGCATGAAGTCAGCAAGTCACTGGATATGGAATTAGTGATCACAAGATTTGCTGAGGCCAAGGCTCGCAAGGTCACCTTAGGAGCACAATATAGAAGACAGAAGACCATCACTGTGTGAAGACTGGTGACAAGTTACAAGTACATCTTTCTCAGATAAATAAGGACTGAAAAGGGGGAGAACAAGGGTTGTGGAGGGCCCCATGCCTGTGTTTGCCTTAGGCCTCAAAATAACTAAATCTGCCACTGATCATGACATGAAGATGCGACAACATATGTGTATGTCACCAAATTTAAATGTGAAATTGAAGATATATGTATGTATTGGCATTTAATGGCACCTCAGCACAATAAAGGTCATAAGATGTCAAAAGTTAACAAACTTTGGAATTGGAAATAATTTGTTTCGATGATAAACTCTTACAAGTAAATGTAAACAGGAAAAGTACATCAAGATAAAATCTAAAGGGTAAAGATATTAAGATATGTTGAATATCAATCAAGTAAAATATAAAAGAAATGATACAGAATCCTAAAAAATGCATCAAAATTCTCTTTATTAACTGTATTTTCTTCAAAGTCTTGGATTTTGTTTGGAGGATGCATCATCGTAAAGTTCTTAAATTGAGTTCATATCAACAAACTTTTGCCTCAAAGAGTTTAATTGAAAGGGCACATTGATTTTGACTCAACATAAATTGGTTTAGGCTTCAGAATATATAACTACCTTGTTCTAGAGCAAGTGGGAAATATGTTGTCTAAATATGTTGCAAATGATAATTAACTCTGATTCAGTTTTATCGTTTCTAAATGTAACATTTTAAGAGGTGCTTACTTATGAATATTTTTTGGCTTTTACACACGCATTTTTAGTGTCCTAATCCCAAATAACAAACTAGGTATTTGAAATTTTTTAAATTAAAATTGTAATCTTATAGGTCAGACTCGGATGTAATGGTAAATTGGTATCTCTGCTAGTTGCTATTGGGTGTGCATTATAGACAAGCAAATATTTCAAGATAGGTAAAGGCTTAATTAAATCATGTGTAAATGAGCAGTCTTTTAGACATGGCAAAGAAAACTGCAATACAGAGGTGGATATTACTTAGTAAATATTTGAGTTTTTTAAGTTATTTTTTAAAGTTAAGGCATGTTATCAGATCAATAAAGATCTATAGCTTATTCTAGATTTATATATGTTAATTGAACTAAATTGCAAGAACAAATAAATAAACCTGCTGAATAAGCAAATGAGTAAATAAGAGACAAGTAACCTTCATTAGCTTGTTATTCCCCTTGCAAAAAAAAACCCACGACACTTACTCTGCTTGCGAAAAGGACACAGGAATTCCGCCCCAAAGTAAGTGCATCAGTCCATGTAGCAAACCAAGTTGCTGATAAAACATGTCCAACTGGACATAATGACTGTGATTGCTTAATATTGTAGCAGATCAGGATCTGTGTTGTTATTCTGGCTACCCTGCATAGACCCAGATCTGTAAGCACATTATGCAGCAACAGATCTGTGTTAGCGCAGCATGCAGTTGGACAATTTATTAAATGAAAATAATTCAAATATTTTTAAATCAAACACTGGCATCACTAAAATAGGTCTCAGTGTAACACATTTTTAAACTGTGATCTGTGATTTTGTTGGTTTATTGCCAGTCTTCAGCACATGATAGGCTACACATGGCAGCCAATATATCTGGTGGAGGAAGAACCTGGAAAACCCCTGGGAAAAACCACTGACCCATGGCTGGACTACATGTTTGGATAGATTGACACATTGCAGTTCTAAAATGTATTAGATCCAATGGATGGGGCATGTGGTCAGCCCAGATGCTGGTGGTATACAAAATGTCCGGCAATCACCGGTATGGCTGTACCAAAGGACTGGTTGAACAGACAGATTTCTCATTGAAAAATCTCCAGTATAGTAATGATAAGATGCTGAAAGCATGACAATATGGACGGATCTGTCACTAAGATCCCCCTATGAACTATTTGGCTGGACCATTTCAACAAAAATGTCCCCATACTGGGACAGCTGGACTGCTGGTGTTGGCTGGTCGGTTTGCAATGTTGGGGCAGCCAGTGACTGCTGGACGGTTGGCAATGGTACAGCAGTATTAAGAGTTGGATTCAACAGATCCAGCATGAACCCCATGTGACTGGATTTAGAGACCCATAGACCATGCTCAGACATGTGGGGCGACTTGTGCCTCGTGGGCTGCCTAAAATTGGGAATACAATACATAGCTAAATTATTCTCTCTGTGTATGGGGTTAATACAGGATCATTATTAATAGAAGGAGTAAATATGTTTATTTTGGTCTAAGTTTTGGAATTTCCTGAATGTAATCCAGGTTATAGTTTTTATTTTGTAAACATCAGGATCATTCTGGAAGGTTATTTTCCATTAGGTAAATGTTGTTTTAGCTAATTGTGACCCGAGGTCAAGTAGAGAACTATATAATCTTGTAATTGTGAGGACTTGGTCATTTGTGCTTTAACAGCTAGCACTTTCAAGTTGTATCATGTTGTGTGCAGTTGGGAGGAATCTTTTTCTTCAAATTATTGAATTCAAGTGATTCTCTCTGGAAATACAACAGTGTTCTGAAAAGTTTCTTGGGTAAAGACATTCACTGGAATTCATAATGAATTCAGACCTGGAATTTTATTACAGTAAAACCGGTCTTGTAAGACCACTGCTATGAAAGACCACTTGTCTTGAGAGACCATGTTCTCCTTGCACAGATTTATTGGTTATATAGTGTTATGACCTGTCATGAGAGACCACCTGTCTTGAGAGACCATTATTTTTGGGCATCCAGGGTGGTCTTTCAAGACAGGTTCTACTGTACTGTGATTCAACAAAAGACTATTGACACATCAACACTCTAAAAGCTATAAGATATGTCATCACCTTCAGTTTTTGAATTTTTTCAGGACTTGTACTGAGGTTTATTCAGGACTTTAAATTATTAGGAGCTGTATCTGTAATTCTTGGATTTTTTGGGGATTTAATTCGCAATACCGTACGTTCTTTGTTCTCGGTTTTCACTTTGTACGCTGGGGAAATAAATTATATTTGTTAAATTTTACAGAGCTTGTTGTCTTTCACTCTTTTCTGTTACTTATTGTAAAAGCATTGGCTCATAACATGCTAAAAAACTGTTGTAACTAACAGATCAAATCAGAAACCTATAGCCTTGTTATAAACATATGCACAATGCGTAGTTAATAATTAAACCATAATTCTATCAAAACAGTGAGAAATATGAATAAACTAAGTATAATTATCAAGCAGCACTTCAGAATTCCACTAATACAAGCTATGTAACAGATGGAATAACTCATTATGACCTTGTATAAGGTCAACGCTTGCATGGTAGGATGGTGGTCTTACAAGATGAAGTCCCAACAAGTAACCAATGACTGAAAAATTGGCAGAAATTGTAAATTAAAGCATACAGTCTGCAGTAGTTCAGTAAATCCACACAATAAAGCCAACATGACCATTGGATGGGCCCATAGAACATAAAGATGGTTGGATTGTCAGAGGATAAACTGCATGACATGTAGTCTGTACAGCAGTGAAGCTAAAACTGAGTGGTATCAAGGGAGGTAATGGGTAAGAGTTACTTTGAGTCTCTGCCCATCATTGCCCCATCTGATGCAAACTCAGTACATGCTAAATATGTCACCAAAATTACAAACCATTACATTAACTTCCTTTAAATGAATGCAGTGATGTCATAGTATTATTTCTCAATGAAACTAAATTATTGCTAAATTACAGTTAAGAGCTTAAATAAAATGTCACCTACACACCACTCAGTCACTTGTTTACTTTGCAGTAGTTGCACAACTGTATAAATGTGTGAAATCTTATCTTTCATTTTTGCCATTGGGGAATCAATAACAATATTATGTGTTCGTTTTCCTGTGGATTCATTACACTTCATTCAAAAACGTTATTCCCAGTATCTGTTGCTTTCAATTCATTCATATTCTATAACCTCTAAATATAGTACTTTCATTTTGTATTACTACATCAGCCATTATCATCTTCGATGACTTAGTATTCAGTATGCAGAAAGTCAGATTGTCTTTAATTCTTTATGATTTGCTCACTTGGCACTCTAAAAGGTCTTGAGGTAATCCTGTTCCAGTGAGAAGCTTACTGCAGGGCCAGAGCTGATAAAATAAAGGGTCTTTATAACTTAGAGGACTTGCCTGAATTGTCAGGACGCAGATCACAAGTTTGCAAACAAAACATTTTTTTGTTTTTGTTTACATTACCAATGTTTATGTGCACCGTTTCAAACTTTACTGTGTTACAAGTGGCTTGGGTGCAGCCTGGAATAACACTGCAGATCCTTGTGTCATGACTTATACAAGATTCCTCTGCAATTTCTGATCTCCTCTAAATCAAAGAGTACCTTATATCAACATGTAAGCAAATGACAGTGTACTGTGCAGCTCTAAACAAGAGTTTGAGTAGTATATTAAAACAGCATCAGACATACCTTGAAGCAAACTAGTTACTTCAGTTACAACACAAAATGTAAATTAATATTTCCCCCCAAAAAGGGAATGGCAGTTTTGAGCAGAACAAAGCTCTCATACAAAACTCTGACCAGAATGAAAATATGAACCGTTTATTTCACTTACATGGTACAAGCCTGACAAAAGTTTGGTCTCTTGATGAAATTATAATATGGACAAATATGACAGTTTATTACAAATATTATGAAATTAAGATGGTAACGAAAACACAGCATCACTGGCAAAAGTGTGGCGCTAATCACTATCTGCTTTCCTGTACCAAAACCTGGCACGAAAATCATCGCTGCAAGTGATAAAAGCTGGTCCTGTTGGGGAGTGTGCAATCTGACGCACAACACCATTGTGACCTACAAACCAAAAAAAACCAAAACCAAATATAAAAATAGGCATTATAAAAAAGGCAAATCCCCCAAAACCTACCATCCCATAGCTATTACAAATGTATAATCAATGTAACTGTGCAAATTTAACCTTCAGTGACCTTGAACTTGACCTAATAACTGCAGTCTCAACAAAAAGCTGCCTTAATTAAATGTAATGCAACAAGTTGATAAAAAAATTGGGTGCTGAAAATATGAGAAAAATGGATTTATTATGTACATACAAAATTGACAAGCAGAAGCCAAAAAAATAATGTTGGTTCAAGTGTCCTTGACCTTGCTCAAGTGTAATCTACCAATGAAGTCTGATGAAAATGAGGCCTGGGCAATTGATTTATCATGCAGATGATACTAATCCAGATCAAACATCTCCCAAATCAATAGGCTTCCATCTCTATCTACAGGATAAGGTACAGATGAGGTTTGAGAGAGAGAGAAAAAAACCCAACAAAAAACAAGAGCAGAGAAAACTTCAGTTATGTTGCAGAAACCATCTTGTCTGCTAATGGATGGACATCATTAAGTGTGGGTGCTGTAAAACAGATTTGATTAAAAAAGTTATTTTATTGTCTCCGTGTATTGAACCCATAGCTCCTGCAACTATTACACAAGTTGCTTTGATATTTATGTGTGACAGGTAGAATGTCATATAACTCCGAGTCCAACATTTAAAAAACCAATTTCATACTTTAGTATAGGTTTGGTGGCAATTAACAGATACGGAAAATTGTTCAGTAATTGCGATCTACCCAGGAGGGACTGTTGGTGGGATGGGGGTTTAGAGGTTGGTGGAATCTGAAGTTGAGAAAACAAGAACATAATGTTTTGTGACAAATTTCTCATTCTGTCTGTGTTGGTGTTCTGTTCCAAAACATTCACTGTAAAGCAGGTAAATGTCCTGAATATTGTTCTCTAAACGTGAGAGTATGAATCAAAATAAGTGAACATTACTATAAAGCTGATGATGACTATATTAGGTCAAACAGAAATAAAAGTTCTTAAATATTCATTTATTTTCATTTCTCCCATAATCTGGGTGGTTGTGTGGGCATCACTGATGACTTTGTGACAATCTTCATTTTACCCTCTTCTCCACTGGTCTTTTGGACTTTGCCATGCCTGTACACTCTATGATGTTATCTTCCCATCTCTACTCTCCACCTCACTTTATCTTTCCTCTCACTGTGCCCTGTAGGAGTGTCTTTTGACAGGCCAGATGTGCTTGAGAAATGAACATACCATCTTTGTTTGTCCAGATGAGCTTGAGAAATGAATGTACTATCTTAGTTTGTGTTTTTTTTCTATGGTGATGAGCAGATCTTCATATGATCCAACTGCACTCTGAATTCTAGCGCACACCTCATTAGTTAGAAACATGGTCTAAATATGAGATGTTCAGGATCCTTTGATAACATCTCATCTCTAAGGCATGGATTCTTCCCTCTATTTCTTTTGTCAGGGTCCATGTCTCACATGCATACAGGAATACAGACATGATGATGGAGTGCATAAGTTTGATCTTGGACCCAAGCGTGATGTTGCTATCCTTCCAAATTGGCTTCAGCCTTGCCAGTGCAGCTGTCATCTGTGCATTTCTGGGAAGAACCTCGGGTTTGGAACCTTTACACCTACGCACTTGAAGCTGTCACTGTGCCCAGCTTCTGTCCATTCATTGTTATTTCCGTTTGGATGCCACACAGGTTGTTTGTCATTAACTTGGTTTGTTCAGCATTGATCACCATCCCATACCTTTGTGAACCTTGGTTGAGATGGTTCACTAAGGTTTCCAGTTCTTGTTCATCTCCTGCTAAGCAATTGATATCACCAGCGAAACATAGGTTGGTGATTGTTCTGCCTCGAACACTGACACTGCCCTCATGGGGTCTTCCAAGGCATTGTACATGATCCTTTCCAGGTAGAAGTTGAAAAGAAAGGGTGAGAGGAGATACCGCTGTCGACTCCAACTGTGGTTCTAAATGAATCTCCTGTATTGCCATTGACGAAAATTGTGCTAGTTGTGTTGGCATACAGGATTTCTATGATGCTGATTAGGTTTGCATTTATGTTGTATATCCACATGGTGGCACACAAGGCTGCATGCCATAAGTTGTTGAAAGCCTTCTTGAAGTCAATGAAGACATGAAAGAGGTCCTGTTGATGCTGCAGATACTTTTCACAGAGAATTTTAAGGCTGAAGATCTGTTTTATAGTGCTATGCCCTGCACTGAAACCAGCCTTTTCTTGAGCAATGATGTGCTCTGCATGAGGTTTTAGTCTGTTAAGGCTGAGCTGAAGCATAATCTTGCTTGGGTGACTGATGAGGCTGACTGTTCATTAGTTCTGGCACAGCTGCATACTCCCTTTTGTTAGGAAGAGTGAAGATCAGAGACTGCGTCCATGGGGTGGGCCAGATTTTGTTTCAGATTTTTGTAAGGACATCTATCATTGAGGTTCCTCCTGCTGAAACAAGTTCTGCAGGTATACTATCTACCCCATCTAACTTCCCTTTCTTAGTGTCTTTAATATTCAATCTCTACTTCTTCCCAGAGGATCAGGTGGTCAACCTCTGTTGTGGTCAGTGGGAAGTTTAGTACAGCTTGGTATCCAGACATCTCCTGTCTGTAAAGCTCTGAACAATATTCCACTCATTTGTGAAGAATCTCGTGGTCTTCTGTGAGACTCTTACCAGCCTTGTCCTGGATTATGGTAGATATCCCCTGTTTCTCTTGTCAGGTCTTTGACCAAGTGGTATACATTTCCACTGTTATTATGGTTCAGGCTTTTCTTAATTTCCATACATCGGTCCTCTATCCAGCTTTCCTTTGCTTCTTAATCCTGTTATTAATCTCCCTGAATTTTCCGACTTCTTCAGGTCTCCCCACTTCCTCCTCAGTCTTCTTCTCACATCACAGAGGTCAAGGATACTTGCTGTGACCTGGGGCTTCTTTATCTTACAATGTTTGCTTGGTAACCTTGATGACTGTTTCTGTTACTTCCATGTTGAAAGGGGTGTCAAGGAGTCTAGATTTATTTCTCCTGCACCCAGAATGGAGAGTGGTGCAAATTTGCCACCTATTGATGCCTCAGATGCTTATGCCACATATGGATCTTTAAGTTTTTCAAGTTCAAACCTGATCCTAACCAGTCTTCTTGATTTTTTCCTGATGCTAACAACTCAACATCATCTAAAGTATCTCACACCATCCCATTTGCTTCCGCTATTTTAAAACAAAAAGGCATCAATGATATAAAAATACACAAAGCTTAATCATTTCATTCACTGATTTATAAGTTCTAACCTGACTCTTGCCAGGGGGGTCCTAAACACTGTCAACTTGTTGATGTTTTGAATCAAAAGGGAGTTTCTTTAGTAACATGTCACCATATTTGCTTCGGCCAGTCAATTTTTCCGGCAACAGATGTGATATAGTTCACAGTCTTTTAAAATCTCAATTCCATATATTTTGAATTTACATCTCTTTGAACACATATATACAAGAATTCATCCTATTTACTTGTTCAATTTGTTTTGGAAATATAAAAACTAGACACTGCAAATACTGGACACATACAACACAGTTTTTATTAGAATATATTATTTTAGAAACCAGAAATGGACAGCAAGCAGTCTGTTTGCCTATTTAGATCAGAAGATTCTTTTTGCATTGAAACCCCAATAATCTGAGTTGGCAACAGTTAGGTTAGAAATTATATATGAATGAATGATATAACTTCTGTGCATTTTTTATATCCTTGATATGTTTGTTTTTAAAATCAGTAGGGGCTACTAAAAATATTGGAGGGTATGCAAATACTATATCAATCAAGATTGTAATACTGTCACAGTGATAATAATATATACTGATTCAATAAAGAAATAATTGGATAATGAACATTTTATACAGTTACTGTCCCTTTTGAAAGTATAGTGCTTTTGCAATACTGTACACCTATTCTACGTTAAGCCCTTCTTGGTGGAAACTTGACACAGATATCACTTTAGCATTTATGTGCATGTCCATACATCTATTGGAATGTCTGTCCAGGTCAATCATAAAGTTCTTTAGGTTCTATATTACAGTTGTTCACTTTCAAGCTAAACAAAAGGCTAGGTCAACAAAAGGGAGTTTCTTTTATTCACATACAGCAGAACGTCGATTATCCGTCAGGGTGTGGGACTGAGACCATAATGGATATGAGAATAGACGGATAACAGAATATGTACATAAAAAATATTATACAATAGACCGGGTCATCAAACAATCATAATATCAACATATGTATATGTACCTGTTTTTAATATTTTGACATAAAGTGCTCTGACAGTTAACAGAGACTGATGGTTAATAGGGTGACGGATAATCGAAGTTCTACTGTAGTATATACTGTTTCAGAATTCAAGTCATCTTTTTTTCAGACTGAAAGGCCATTTTCAATAATGAAGAGTATAATAAGTGCGTTAAGAAACAGGCTGTCGCAGAAGGTGCTCTAACAATCAACACAAAAAGCCTTTACATTAAAGACTTTTATTTCAAATAAAAAGATATGGGGAAGTAAAGAAAATAAAGATACTATTATTTAAATTCAAAGAATAACTTCAATTTTATTTCATAGATCACAACTGTTTCTACTTTCAAGGATGATAACATGAATATCTGAAAATATTTTATGACGTTACTTTGTACTTACCCTGGTGCTATATGAAATTTAAAGGAAGATCACTGCACTCCATTACTACAGGATCCACCCCAAAGTACAATTTAGACAGAGCAAGTCCTACCAAACACTTTTACAAATTTTATTCAAAACCAGCTGAGCTGTCAAGAGAAGCTGAAATTCAGTTTAGTTTTTATGAGCAACCTAAGAAAAAAGTTCGATAGAGCAGGTCCAACAAAAAAGATTTAAAAAAAAGGCTCAGTTATTCCGGAGAAAAGGTTGAATGTATGGTTTCCATATGGTTGCTAAGGAAGCCATCAAAGATATATTATTGACAAAGCACGTATGAAGAAACATTTGTACCAAGTTACACTGAAATTGGTTCAACTATTCTGGAGGTGCTACAAATAGGCTATGTATATAGATACAATGGAAGCCATTGCAAAGGAAGCCTGCCCAAATGCAGCTGTGATAAAGCTTTCTTTAAGAAACATTTCTACTCAGTTGAACTGAAATTGACTTGGTTCTAGAGAAGACGTTGAAAAAGGTTTTCTAACCACTTGCTATCAAAACCACATCATTATTAGGGAAGCCATACAGACAATTTTGATAGAGCATTGGAAAAATGTTTTTCCTAATTTCCTGGTTCAAAACTGGTTGAGCCATTCTGTAGAAGTCAAATATAGGTTTGAAATTTGGTTTCTATGAAAGCCACATCCATGCAAGGGGAGCCATCCCCAACCATTTTGGCAGACTGTCTTAAGGAACATTTGATCCAAGTATGATTGAAATTGGCCCAGCAGCTTGCTAATGGACAATGGTTGATGCATCCTAGATGCAGGTCCATACATAGCTGACCTGGTTTTAAGGGCAGATGAGCATGGATGGATGAACGGACATAGAAAGCAAATTTGTCAGTATATTGATTATGTTAGGAACATTAGCCTGCTACCTTGCAAAACCAGCCCTACTAAAAGACAGAAATTCTTTTCCTGTCTACCTCATATAGACAAAGGGCAAAAACTCTTGCCCATTACCTTCCTTTGCTACAGCCAGGTGTTGCTAGTTTTTAGCTGAGTGATATATAGTGAGAATGCTTGCATGGTGGGGTGATTAATAGGGCTTTTGAATAATGTAAGTATTCTCAGAGAAACATAATATACTGAAAAATTTGCATTCTCCTTCAACTACATTTTTCAATCACATTACATTAGGAGAATAGGTAACAGAAGGAGGGAATGCTGAGCATCAAACCTATGCCTGAGGTATCTTTTCTAGGGAATGATAGTGGATTTCCCCATGCTAATAATCACCTTTTCTCCTAATTACAAAAGGAACACAGCCTAGGGTCACTTGATCTGTGACCCTTACATATGGTTAAGAAGATAAATATTGAAATCTTACCTACAAAATTTCACTTGCAAATCCAGCAATGTTGTGTTTGATTGTTTTGATTAGGTCTGATTGCCGTCTGTGCTGCTGCCACCAGAACTGCCAGATTGAAAGTTTGCCTCTGTGAAGCTAAAGCTCAGATAAAAACTCAAGAAGGTTGATTCTACATGCCATCCAACAGCTTCAATGTTATCTTGAACTGAAAAATTGTATTTGAATGCAAGGTTCACAGAGATGGCTCAAATCTCTTGAGTGGTAATCTTCAGGAGGCTACTCTGATCTATTGCGACCTCAGAGTACGCCAAGTGTATATATAACCCAAATCAGCCATGAGAGAAGAGTTTGAGGGGTGATAACCTAAAAAAATGGCATTTGTGTGTGCCACAACCTCTTTGCTTTTCAAGTAGTGCTTGAGAGCGTGAACAGGTTCTTGCATGTCTGCCGCTCTTGACCTGTTGATGGAAGAGAGCAAGCAAATGACAGCTCTTTGGTTACCAACAGACAGTAACCTATTTCTGGCTACCAAACCTTGAAGTGTCAAAAGGACCAATGAACCATCTGATCCGAACTAAAGATAGTTTGGGTTGACAGAAGGGGCATACAGGTTGCTGAACCCACATGACGAAGCTAAAGTATCAGGAAACAAGTTTTGTATTATAGTCCATTTAGCCAAATACGGGCTAAAATTTCAAACTGTGCTATGTTAAAACCAAGGACAGATTCCATTTTGGGAACAGGGTGAAGGATTTTGGTCAACTGAGATCAAAATCGGCTAAAAGATCTTAAAAGTCTTATCATGCCCAATATTGCATCTGTCATGATGCTGGAATGTGTCAGATATCAAGAAGCATTAGCCTTTGATAGTAATTGGGGTCATTTCTTCTCAAAGAGCCAGAGAACAAAGTTGGCCACTTGAGGGCTGAAGGCACTCAGAGGGACAATGTTATAGGTATGGCACCAGTCACTCAAAACACGCTAATTTCCCTAAAAAGCCTTCAGAGTGGAGGGTCTTCTTGCTCTCCAGATTCTCTCCATGACTGAAGGTTTAAATTTTTTGTCTCGCAAGGCTGCTCTGATATGAGCCAAGAACGCAGAAGAAGATGGTTTGGGCTGAGATGGAACACCTACTGACCATGGTTGCTTAGATGATATGGGTTGGCTGGAATCTTCATGGGCAAATATTCTGCTAGATTGAGTAGATCGGTGACCCAGAACTTGTCATGTCTGAGAGGGGCTATCAGTATCATATTGCATTTCTGACACTGTAACTTCTGGATTATTTTTGGTATCATGACCATGGCAAATGCTCACAACACTCCCATATGATTGACAGTGAATCCACAGCCAAAGCTTATGGATCTGGGACTGGAGAGACATAGGGTGGGTAACTTTTGTGATTCTACCTTGTCATAAAAGAGCTAATCATCAGATGCCCACAAAGTGCGCAGATCTGAGCGAAGACCAATTGATGGAGAGACCATTCCATATGAAGAACTTGACCTTTCCAGGACAGAATGTCAGCCAAGACATTAAATTGGCCAGGACTGTGTCTGATCTGTATGTTGATACATGCCCCCCCCCCATTTAAGGAGATAGGTCACCACCACAGAGTTTTTGGATATAATGAGGACCATTTTGCCTGAGAGTTGATTTTTCCACAAGTGAAAGGCATTGATAACAGTCTTCATTTCCAAAAGGCTGATGTGTTGAGACACTTCCCAGGTTCTCACCTTCTGCTGATGGTAGTGAAGTCCAGCAAAAGTTGGGCACCCAAACCAATCATACTAGCTTTGGTATATACTGTTATTTCTGCTTGGGGCTTCGCCAGCAGAAGCCATATGGTCAACCAACCTGGGTTGTGCCATTGATGCAGGAATGATCATATCTTGGGCATGATCATGACTGTTTGATCAAGGGGACTTGTGCTAGCAATGTAATCTGCATTGGGTGCATAAAAAGGCTAAGCAGGAACAAGTCTGCTGCTGCATTGAATACTCCAGTGAGTTGCAAAAACTCTCTTGCTCAAATCCAAGCTCTGTTGGAAACAGGCTTGACAAGTTTGATGATTGTGATTACATGAACCTGAGGATGCCATACTATATTCAGGTGGGTTATGAACTCCATACCCAGATGGACAAATTCTGGGATGGAGAGTGGTCAGACTTTTCCCAGTTCACTACAAAGCCTAGATAATCTAAAAGAGAGATCATTTCTTCCTTAGAGTAGGTTAGAACTTACCATGTGTTTCCCAAGGATGCCATCCATGTATGCTGCTGTCATTGTAGATGACATCAATTCGAACAGGGTGATGACACAATCCATAATCTTGGTAAAAGCCCAAGGACTCATGTTGCTGCTAAAGGGAAAGACTCTGAACTGATAAACCATGTCACAGTAAGCAAAACAGAAATTCCCTGATGCGGGGTGGATAGGTTCATGAAAATATGCATTGGTCAGATAGAGACTGACGACATACTCCATCCTGAATTTCAGACGTACAATGATTTGGTTGAGGCAACTCAAGTTTATGATGGGTCTTAACTTGCTGTTTGCTTTTCAAATAACAAACAGCCTTTAATAAAAGCTGAGATTGTGATCTTTGCACAATCTACACTGCCAGGTTTTTTTGTTTTTTTTGTTTTTTTTAAGAGTGGCTGTATCTTCTGTGGTAGAAAAGCATCCTTCTCCTAATCATGGTACATCCATAAAGAGGGAAGAGGACAAAAGCAGAGATGTTGGGTAAATGAAATCTGAAGCCCCTCCAAAATGACCTGGATCACCCAATTGTTTTTCTGAGGGAATAGGGCGATCCAGTGAGCCCAAAATTGTGACTCAGCCCCCAACAAGTAGGTGGTCTGCAGGTGGTGGAGAGGGAAGGTCAATTTAGTTTTTAACCACCTCTGTACAACAGCCTTGTCTTCTGGAATTGGGTTGTGATGGATATTGGTGTACATCTGAGTGAAAAGATCCCTTCTCCTAAGTCTGCTTAACATCCCTTTGCACTGAGGAGGGCAGGCAAATTGTTTCCAAACACCTGTGTGGGTTGAGTAGCAAGTTGGAGGGGCAGATCCTGAGCTACCTGCCTTCTATTCTTCCTCCAAAAGGCCACAGTGATCCAAACAAGTTCATCTGTAAAGCAAGGGTATGATGAGCTTTGAATGATGTGGACTGCAGACGTGTGTCATGTCATATCAGGTCTTAGTTGGCTGAAGCTGACAAGGCATTGGAAATGGTATGGTGATCTGCCCGATGAATGACCCTAACAGTCCTGGCCATCACCTCCCCAGCATAGCTATGGTTGGATGTCTCCACGAGTCAGAAGATTGTTAATGAGGCTAAATCTAACATTGAGGATGCAGAATTTTATACCAACAAGATGAGGATATCGCTGGGACCTGGCTTTCTGAGTAGAAAGCCCTGGAATAGGGGAAGGAGTCAGAAGGATAGTGTCTCTTCCTGAAATCTACCAATGCTTTAACTTATATTCTTGAGTAGCAATAGGTGGTGGAGACATTCTCAAGCTGCTAACACCTTGACAACAGCCTTAAAGCTAACTTCAGTCCTTTCCATACTAGGATCTGAGTATGGTTGATTTGAAGGTGCTTCAGCACACTCACTGAGTCAATTCCCAATCTGAGTCTACTTGCCGATGACTCCAAGTCCATCCTCTTTGAAAATGTCACATTCAGAAGTCCGACACTGCTAGCTGGTTTACCTGGCATATGGTCGGCTTGATACTGGCAGTATAGAAGATGGTCCGGCTATCACCAGTACTGGCCACTCAAAGGGCTTTGCTGGATAGAAAGATTTCTCACTGAAATCTCTAGCACAGTAAAGGTACATCACTGATGGTGCAGCTAGACAGATAGATCTGTCAAAGAGATCCCCATAAATCCTAGCTGGCTGGACCATTTCAACAAAACAGTCCCCGGCTGGATGGCTGGTGATGGCTGGACAGCCAATAGTCCTACAATGTAAGACACATCACCCGATATTTTTGTTCTGGGGGGGTGATGGGTCTTACTGCCTAACTAACGACGCTGTGTAGCGTGTTTTGATGTCGACTAACAGTGTAACGAAAGTAAAATTTTCAGGAATATCACACACAACTGGCAACCAGTAACGACGCTTTCTACAAAGTAAAGTTATAATGTTTTTGTCAGACTTTACTTACCCTGATGTCTTTTCTCTAATAAGTTCATATTCTCACAAAAGAAATG
The DNA here is from genome assembly GCA_016617855.1 of Megalonaias nervosa. Taxonomy (NCBI): domain Eukaryota; kingdom Metazoa; phylum Mollusca; class Bivalvia; order Unionida; family Unionidae; genus Megalonaias; species Megalonaias nervosa. The sequence goes on along the minus strand of JAECUM010021743.1, from coordinate 27,390 downwards.
GACCTGTTTTCAAGTTTCGTTGGCCTACATTTCAGTTGGCTGGAAAGCGATGAAAGCTGGGAATGCCAAAATCAGGTTAAGTTGAAATATTATTCTTTAATGAAACGAATAAAAATATATTATGCTTAGTGGAACTGTAAGCAACGTTTCATTTCGTTCGAGAAACATATTCCCCACATGAACCTACTTGAACATACTTAGGCGTACCTTGACTACCGTCGCATTGCAACAAATTCAAATGTATGTCAATGGAACATGAAAATGCGTCCATTTGCAAGTGTCATATTTTGATTCCACCAGGATAAAGACGGCACAGTAAGTATATCAATTACACACAAATTAGTGGAAGAGTGTTGATATAGGCTGCCAAATGTGTGAGATATTCCTGAAACTTTGACTACTCGTTCCGATGTCAACTGACATTGGAACACACTATACAAGGTCGTTATTTGGGTAGTAAGACATGGCACTAAAACAAAAATAACATGCTATGTCTTACAATGTAGGACTAGACAGCTGGTAATGGTGGGGTGGTATGCTGAGTTGGATCCAATGGATCCAGTACAAAACCCCATGCATCCAGACTTACAGTCACAAAGGACATGCCTGGACATGCAGTGCGACTTTTGCCCACTGGTCTGCCAAAAATTGGGTGGGCGAACACTCTCTCAACGAGTCAAAATTGCAAGCGATGAACTAGTTGGCTGGACTGTTGTCTCAGATAGTTCCCCATGCTGGATGGCCCATGATGGCTGGATGGTCTGTAATGCTGTGGTGGTATAATGAGTTGGATCCAATGGATCCAACTTGGGCCCTAAGGCAATGCTCAGATATGCGGGTTACTTACACCCATGGGCAACCTAATTTGGGGAACACTCCCACAATGAGTCAGAACTACCAACGACCATTAATAGGTGGTCTTCCTTGACTTATTCTGTCTGTCCTTCCCACTGATGCCTTATGGATGATTGCTTTGAACTTGTATTTCAAGCATCTAGTAGACATTTCCCCTGAAACAACACAAGAAGGGAAAACAATGCATAAATTTTCAATCAGCAGGTTACTAACTAGCTAATACTGTAGCCCAGACTTTCTCTGGCCATGTATTACACATCCTGCATGTCATAGATGAGATACACTTCGTATATACAAAACAAAAATCATGATAGACTTCCATGCTCTGAAGTTGCATTTAGTTGACATTTCTGCTAAAACAACATGAGAAAGCAAAGCATAAGTTATTAATTCATCATGTTACTAACTCGCTAATATATTTCCCGTTACTAATACAGTAATTGAAAATAGTTACTAAAATGGCTTGGATTGTCAGAGGTAAAATGTACGATGTAATCAGTGCAGTAGTGAAACTAAAAATACTAGCACCATCTGGTGGTGGCTAGGGGAAGTAATGGGCAAGAGTTACTGCCCTTTGTTTATATGAGCTATACAAGAAAAGATGATTTTGTCTTTTAGTAGGGCAGGATTTGAAAGGTAGTAGGCTGATATTCCTTACATAATGTAACTGGGGAATGTATTTGAAGGAGAAAGACAGACATATGGATGTACATGCAAACAGACACCAAAGTCATTGCTATGCTTTGCTCCTGACAGATGGACTTAATTTAAAAATTAAATACAAGATAAGCTGTAATTTAAAAAAAACAAACTAAAACCAGATGTAGCCAACCTGCACAATTTTTTATGAGCCTGTCATTAAGATAGCCTGACATATCAATCCCTTTATCATGTGCATGTTTTTCTATGTATCATTTCATCATTCCACATCCTCGATTAAGTTCACTGTTAAGGGAGTTAACCTCGAAAAAATTTTGAAAGTGAGTAGCCACGAAAAAACGAAGGTTCACAGTACTTCTGCCATTTGGAAGAAAGTGTTTCCTCAGTCAGTAGTAAGACTTACCAAGAGAGAGTAATCGTTGCCTCTCTGCATTCCTAGAATCCCAGCAGCAAAGGCTTAGTGTCTTTTCATCTGGGAATAAAACTGAAACAAAGTGCAAGATAACAAAAATAAGAAGAAATTTGTCCATATGTCATGGGTGACCCTGCCAATTCTATACAACAGACTGGCAAGCTTAAAAGTCAAATCATAAGTCTATTAAATTTTGCCCCAAAATTGACAAAACTGAAGTTGACCCAGGTATTGTACAAGCTAAGCCTCATACCAAATTTGCTTTCACCAAGTCCCTGAAAAGTGCTAAAACAAAATATCTGCACTGGACTGGACATGACATGACAAAACGAAATCAGTGGACAAAGTATAAAAAAATGACAATACCACTTTTAATATTTTTTGGTGAAAGCATATGGCAGAAACATTTTAAATGTGATAATGTATGCATATAATGACATCTTCTATCATATATATATGTATGATGAAAGGTTTAATTAGATGGATACATTATTACATTTAGAATTTTTCTGACATATTCTTTCACAAAAAACTGAAAGTGGTATTGTCATATTTTAGACTTTGTCCACTGATCTCCTTCTGTCATGTCACATCCAGTCAAGTAAAGACATTTTGTTTTTTCTGTACATTTAAAGACAGCCAGTGTTGTTGGCCTTGTCAATTGGTAGACCATTCAAATACATAAGGAAGGAAGGACAGGCAATGGCAATTAGAAAATCATACATATCATGCTTATCTATATAGAATGTACAATAGAATTCTGCTGTCCTCAACCAGAGGCACTTGTCAAACAGAAGAAATCTGCACAACCTGGAATCTTATCTGCATCTGCTTGCTAATTTACCCCTCCACAGCATTTGTCTTGCAAAAACTTTAACATAAAACTATAATATTGACAATAATGATATAGCCAGAAAAGTGATAGCCTGATGATGGATTACACACACTTGATAATAAAGACAGTCAGCAGGTTATACAGAATATACCATAGTCTTCTGTGTGGTTGAAGACAGCCTGTGTTCTGTGGTCTTGCTGACCAGTGGCACCTGCCCCCGTGTAAACAATGAGGCATCTGTTGGTGGCCAGTTCCCACAACTTGACCAAGGAATCCTTTCCGCTGGATAAAATGTACTGCAAAGTAGAACATGAAAAAAAATATATATAAGCACAACAGATTAAAAATGTATTATGGATTTGAAATGCAACATATGCAAGCACATTTGACAGTTAAAGAAAACAATTCTCCATCTCTCTCTGAAGTGACAGGAATTGGGCAAAAGCCATGATTCAGCTATACATTTAATTTTTAAAATGGGCAATTAAAATGGAAACTGACTCGTGCAAATAACAACCTGAACAGAAATTAAAACAAACTGCCAAACTATTTCAAATTCCTCATCTCTCTTAATCTTTTTGTCTTGCTTTTACAAGCCTTGATAATTTGCTGTCAACTGACCAGAATTTCTTAATACAAAATAAGGAAAAATAAAGATTTTCCGTACAGCAAAATATATGGTCTATTTACTTCAACTAGGGGTTGTGGTGGACACCTGCCAGTCTATACACTGCCAAAAAGTCCACAAGATAATGCCATATCAGGTCATGGTTTTATATCCAATTTAGTTTAAACAATTTCTGTGCAACATAAGATATCACACTGAATATACTGATAGATAAAGAAAGTAACCCAGAAATAACTCAACTGTCTGCAAGAACAGAAATGGACCAGGCAGTCTATATAATGATTTATGATTCAGTCAAATTACAACGGATAAAGAAGGAACTAAAATGTATGAGACATAACATAAAAAGATTTTGAAAATGAGTAGACTGAGTAAAATGAGTAGACTGTGTAAAATGAGTAGACTGAGTAAAATGAGTAGACTGTGCTGTCATCAACATGTCATTCTGAATTCCATTCTGACAACAATTCTTGTCAAATATTTAGACTTGTGTCAGTGAATCCAAAAGCATCATATTTAAATTTGATAAAAGAATAAATAATTTCAATTTTATTCTTTGAAAAATACTAAAACTATATTTTGAAATACAGCTTTACTGCAGTTAGATGTCATCAGCTGAGCTCCCATCTCTCCCCCAGTCATTTGCCCCTTATCTCATAACAACCTTCAGATGGCAGGGCAACAGTGTGGATCAGACACTGCCTATTTGTGTTGGCTGCTAGTTCCTTTCTTCAGGTCTAAGCCAAATCAAACTTGATGCTCTTTCCACTGTCATGCTCAATGTCTGTACTGATGTTTCAGAAAACATCAGTACAGGCACTGAACATGACAGCAGAAAGAGTGCACTAAGCATCCTCCAGTTCAACTGTGCAGGAAACCCCCTGCATCTACTTCCACTGAGAAGACCCAAGTTTTCCATCCTTTGCTCAACAGCTCTCTACCAGTTTCTAGTAATTCTCCATCTTCCTTTCATACGCCTATAGGGTCTAGTTTTGCAGGAAAATATGGCATGCAACCCATTCAACTTTGATTATAATTAAAACATGGGAACAAATACGTGTACTGGCAAAGAAAGGCAAACATTGAAAATCACTGTCAAAACACTTGTAAAACTACAATTTTGTGCTTTCGTAACAAGTATCTTTTACAATGAAGCTAATATATATATGAAAGAAATAAAGAAATGGTGCTTTTCCTTTATGGGCAAGTAATCATTTTATGGAGATGTCATAATAATGTTTCAGCGACTAAGTCATCTCATCCTTAGTTCATCATTTCTGTAGATTAGTACAAAGAAAGATTGACTGGTTCCTACAACTGTTTCTGTTGCATGCACTGAGATACCATCAAGAATGAGGGGAAAGAAACATAATTAAATGTGACTGATCAAATATCAAGGTAAATTATGATGTCTGGTCATGTACAACTTTTCAACATCATAGGTCTTGTAATCCATCACTGAAAGTAAAAAACTCAAGATTTTTTTCTCGCAAGATTCTGCCCCAAAGACAGTGTAAACACAATCGTAATCAAGTATAAAAAAAAGTTACCAAAGAGTATGGTTTTCTCCAGGTGTCAATTTACCACAATTTACAGCAAAATGGCAGAGATTTTATCCTGTCAAGGGGAGGTAACCCATAGTGTGGAACATGCAGTACCTTCGAATTTCTTGAAAACACCACTGAGCACACTTCTACACCATCATGGGCAGATTTAAAACTGTTGACACACAGGCTGGATACTGCATCCCATATTTTAATCTCACCATCTTCTGAGGCTGTGACATACATGTTGGCATTGGGGCTGAATTTCACCTGCAGAAAAAGGAATGTTTAAGTAAGAATTAATATTTTACAAATAACAATGCAAATGCAGTACTTCATTAACACAAATTAGAATTTACAACAGCCCCTCCAACAAAAAAAAAAACATGCATTTTCAGTGTCATGCTTAAAAAAGTATTAGTATGCTGGATGGAAAATAAACATTTTTTCTATACTCATTCTGTCTGATTCTATTGAAAAGTTGCAGGACCAAATTTTATTCTTTTGAGAAAAGACCATTTTGGTTTTACACAACAGTACATATGCATTCTCTGTATAATTACTTAAATAATTTTCTACTATAACTTGTAAATTTAAAGCTGACCACAATTAAAACATTTTCTGGCCTATGTCCAGTAGATGCTTAAAAATACTGGGAGAAACCCTAATGGTCTTACTGAGAAAGATGTTCAATACTGTTTCTGATAAACAAAATGAAATCCTAACACAACATTCATAGGCAAAAATAGGTCAGAGGGTTAACTGGGAAAAAAGCTCATTTCTTCTGAGCCTAACATAATATTATCTCAGACTATTTTACCATCAATAAATCTTACTACTATAAATTACGATTTCCATTGATCTGCTTACAAAAAGAAAGGTGGCAAATTCAAAGTATTCATTAAAATTAAATGATGTTAAAATATTACAAACGAAAGTGCATCATTTAACTATGAGGTATAGTTTCCAAATTTGCCCATCAGTTAACATAAATATCCTTTCAAACTCTTACAGCAAGAATGCAGTAACTAAACTGATAAAAAATCAGACTTTTAATTCAAAGGTCATGTGTTTGATGTCCACCCAGGCCAGCCTGAGTTGGATGTGTTGGTGTATCCTCAGGAAAGGCACATACCTATTTTTCCTTGGCTTAAAATAGTCAATAATATGTTTAAACTGCCATTAAAAAACAAATCCCAGTCAATTTAAAGCAAGGTGTTTCAATCATTTCTTAAAATAGCAAGGTGTTTCAATCATTTCTTAAAATATACAGGCATCATTTGAAGACAGAAAATTTTTGTGTATTGTATTTCTGAGAAATTAAAAAATACTATTCTAAGTTGTAGATAAGTTAGACCTAAAAATCCTTGAATGAAGAGTCTATCACATGCATAGGAGATCATAATCGTGTGTGTGTGTGTGTGTGTGTGTGTGTGTGTGTGTGTGTGTGTGTGTGTGTGTGTGTGTGTGTGTGTGTGTGTGTGTGTGTGTGTGTGTGTCTGTGTTACTGGATATACTTACACTTGTAATTGGTTTCTTGTGTTGATGATTTGGATTCCGACCAACAAAGCACTGGAAGGTGTTGACATCGTAAAGACGTACTGTAAAAATAATGTGTCTGATTTACCTTCTGATCAAATATTTACTCAAAGCTTGATAATATGACCTTTATACTAAAAATTCTCCTTTATGAGTAAATTAGTAGATTTAAATTTAGTTGAAAACAAATGATATACATGAAACAAAAGTAAATAACCGTAACATTTAGGTAACTCTAGAGTGTGGATGGACTGATACGAACAACATAACATGAAAGTCAAGAACTTTAACATTTAGGTTAATCAAGGGTGTAGCTGGACAAATATGAACCACATAAAAGTTAAAGTCATGAATTTCGACCGTTAGGTTAATTCTTGCTATGTTGAACATTGATCTGACACCTCAGAGTTGATAAAACAGAAACATACTTTTCTAACAAGCAATTTGAATACTGCTGCAACAGAAAAATCTATGGTATGGTAGCTTGGGAAAACTAAATTTTAGCTTTGGGCAACAAAGCATATCCAAGTCACACCCTGGTTGTTAAGCTCAATTTCATGTTTGGTACAGCACCAAAGACTTCTCAACAGCTTTCAAGGACTGCCAAAAGTAGTTTTCTTACAGAAATTGAACTTTCTCCATTATTACATTGTTGATCACTGCATAAATAGGTGTGTGTGTGTGTGTGTGTGTGATTTGGATTTTTAACGTAGCTTTAAAAATTTTTCAGTCATATCACTATGATGTCTGCAGTGTGGCAGTTTATAGTGACGTCTAACACTGTGGCATCATGCCACAGACATGTAGCATCATGTCCCACTCTGCCACATTATCCTGACACCAAGCTGACCAGTCCTAACACTAACCTCTTAATGCTGAGCTCATAGAGAGGAAGCTGTTAGTACAATTTTTTATGAGTCTTTGGGATGACTCAGCCGGGTTTTGAACCCACAACCTCCTGCATCCAAGGAGGACGCTCTACAGTACAACATGGAATGAATTAAATCTCAATACTTTCTATTTTCTAGACCATTCACTTGGTCAGTATCACTATTTCACTTCTCTAAAAGTTTAAAGGTTTCCTTTATATAAAAACTTACATGTCGGGTGTTCAGTACCAACCAGGATGTAATCCCCTGATGGATGAAAATTTAGACATCTGATTTCTGCTGCTTCCTGCAATATAATTAGTAACGGAAACTTTTTATACATCAACACATGTAATATACACAACATAAAGCCAGACCTACTTTCATGGACACCTCCATTAAACACTACCTATTATAAACAGTTTTTTAAAGGTCCAGAAACAATATTATTGTACCAAAATACTTACTCAATTAGGGGTCATTTCTTCCACCTTCAAGATGTGGTCACTCAAAACAGGTTTCACAGTATATTCATTATAAAATTGTTTTTGGATATAGTTCTGGATATAGCTAAAGTGACAGAATACTACAAAATGATGTAGAGTTTCTTCCACAATTCTGTAATTTGTCACATTATGCTACAGTTAGGTGTAAATAATCTAATACTTGTACTTTTCAATAATATATTCCAAGTAATAAACACAACATGCACACCGTATCTAAATAACATTAGCTATACAAACTATTTATAATTTCTTCTAATAACTTGGAAAAGCTAGACTTGGTAGGACTACATCATGTTACTTATAGTATATGGGAAAAACAATTATGATGGATTTTATCCTTGTCAAACTGCACAGGGTATTCCAGCTGTAATGCAAGTGTTATGTTATGACTCTAGGTCTTAAATTTTTTAATGGAAAGAAAGTGAAACCGACAATTTTAGTAAAATCAACAAGCAATTTATTTTTCTACAATACAAAGAGAAAGTCTGAGATACACCTACAGTATTGTAAATTAAATCCAACAGAGTCTTGAATGACCTATCACAAGTCATAAAATACAGAATGTTCCAAATAAATTCCGATAGTCTTGAATGTCCTGATGTAACATAATGATGCAATCCAGAATTCAAAACAATCCAAAGTGGTGTGTATAAATCCAAAAGAGAATGACCACTTCAGTAAATCAAATGAATTCCTTTCAAATTATATCTGAACGCAACCATAAAGTATGATCACAAATAGATTCACAAAGACTGACACAAAACAAGAATGAATTATTTGTTTAACAATTCCCTATTTATAAAAATTTTCACTTGACCTACATATGAATCACTCAAAAGGAAAATTCCAGACTAATTGTAAACAAGACTGGAACTAGGATGTTCTGAACTGTTCTGGCTCCATTTTCTTTAAAAGCAGAGACTAGTTCACTAACTAACTAGCTTATCAATAAAATGAATATATGAGGTAAATTTCACATATGAAGAAACCTGTCTGTTTTCTTAGAAATTGGTAATATACAGTTCCTATAAATAGCAAATAAGGAAGGTACAATTACGCTATTCTGATGCAGCAGTCACCTTTTTAAGAATATTCTGAAATTTATATGGGTGAAATTGAGATGATAATAAAAATGACAAAAACAATGTTTCACTGCTTTATTTTTATTTTAGTTTTATTGTATGAAAAAGGCATAATCCATATAGTCTAGTGTGGATGTAATTGGGTGAAGAAAACCGTAATGATTACACCAAAAGTGTATTGGTTGGCATGTATGTAATAGGTCACTGTGGTTTGTATGTTTGACCCTTTGTGTGTTTTGTACTATTTGTTGTCGGTATATGTACTTATTACACTAGGGGTGGACAGATAGGGAAACTCTGTCAGATACCAGGTACCTGGCTGGGTTGGTTTTTACTGGGTTGGGTTTCTGCACTCCCATTTTATCTGGTTTCTCCACCTCCCCTTTTCACCCCCATTTTTTTCATCCATGAAACATTTTTTAATTTTTTTAAAACTTTATTTTATTACTGACACCTAGAAAGATATCTGGGGAAGTCAACCCAGTGCAATAAAATATTTATCTTAAAAACCATCTGGGCCACGTATTCCAGGCAGTGCAAAATCTGGCCAGCTGGATCCAGGTGGCTGGGATGGGTACCTGTCCATCAATTTTATATATATATATATATATATATATATATATATATATATATATATAAAGGTTTGTGAGTTATGGCATCATTGCTATGCCTGCAAGCGTTAACTGCACTGCCCTCTCAAAAAAGCAATTCTCCCCTTCCCCCCCATGTTGGGAATTGGTAACAAATATATTATCAAAGAAAATCGTATGTGTAATAACATCCATAGATCAATAAAGGATGAAATATCATACCATACCTGTATACTTTTGTATGCTTTCTTGACTGAAGGTTTGGAGTATTCAAAGAATCGTATGCTGTAGTCCTTGCTTCCTGAGGCCAGAATCTGATGGTGGGGGTGAAAGTCCAGACATGTGACTTCCTGATAACATTAAGTACAATTATTACTTTAAATATGTAGTTTGGGTTTTTTTTCTCTTTGTTTTTACAGTAATATTTTTCTTCTTTAATCCAACATATCACTTTAATACACTAGATAAAATAATATAATCTTCTGAATAAATGGACCCTTCTTAATACCCTTCCAGTTTATAAACAAGTGCCTACCTTTTCCACTGATACTGTCAAAACAAAAATGTTGCTACAAGTAAGATAGCTATAGAAATACATATTCAAAGCAAAATATGACCTTTCAGCAGGTGTCTTGCCACTTGGACCTTTGAAATACAACAGAATACACAATAAAGACATGTATAATTTGGTGAGAGTGGAATGACATAAGCATAGTCTGTGTTAAATTCCCAAAGCCTAAGTGATGTTTCTATTTTCGTTTTGATTGGTCCATATCACCAATTAAGAACCTAAAAGTACCCGAATGCACACTCAGGTATAACAAGATATTTTAGTTTTTGGGGTCCTTGTTAAATGCATACTCTTCACTTATTTGCACATGTCAGGTTTATCTAATAGCACATGCCAGGTGTATCTACTAGTTTATCTAATAGCACATGCCAGGTGTATCTTCTAGTTTATCTAATAGCACATGCCAGGTGTATCTACTAGTTTATCTAATAGCACATGCCAGGTGTATCTACTAGTTTATCTAATAGCACATGCCAGGTGTATCTACTAGTTTATCTAATAGCACATGCCAGGTGTATCTACTAGTTTATCTAATAGCACATGCCAGGTGTATCTACTAGTTTATCTAATAGCACATGCCAGGTGTACCTATTATAACAAGGCAAGTAGTTTGAGGTAAGAGCTATTTTTGTTGTTATAAGGATCGGACAAATATTTTTATTTATTTATTTTGTGATTTAATGAAGTATAACAAAAACATAGCTATTTCTTGTTGCATTCTTTTTTTCTTCCAAGTGAGTAATTCCAGAGGTTTTGCAAAAGAAATTGTGGATTGAACTGAGTCCTAATGACTAATATCATACTTTACGCAATAGTCTCTCACCACTGTTTCTCAGACCTGAAATGCTGCACCCATAATTTACAAATTGTTTTTAAAAAATCGCACTAATCAAGACCAAAAAAAAATCCAATGACAATGTTATTAGATAAGCCACCAGATGATACTGTTGTTCATTAAGCCATCAATCTTCCCTTTGCTGCTAATTTAAATTAAGCATGTTAACAAAGTAAATATTATTTGAGGTTTTTAGGTGGGTGGATTACAAAAAGACAATTTTGGCAAATCATACAGGTGTGAAAAATGCACAGAATGTATTTTTCTTTCTGGAAACACTAACTTTAAACAAAATGTTTCTGTTTGATCTAAAGAATCAATACTTACCCCACTATGATCATAAAGTGTTCTGATCACAGGGTGATTCTCCATTGTCTGTTGTGGTGTTTCCATAGCAATAATCTCTGCTGGTGTTGCACTTTTGGCCAGCATTCTTTCAACATCTAGGATCTAGGTGTTTGAAAAGATAAGAGGCTAATCAAAACAGCATTTATATTGCTAGGCTAGTTTTAGAAAAGGTCTGATGCATGCATTTTGTATCGTCTCCTGCTCTCCAAGACAGAAATAGCAAATACTGCTTGAATAAAGATTTGAATGCAGAGCTCTAGATAGGTAGTGTATATGCATAGTTCGCAAAGACAATCCAGCCTAATACGCAGAGAAATTAGTAAATGTGTTTAAATTACAAAAACAATTTATTTTCAAGCATTTAGTCCAACATTAGCAGCATTTTCTCCTGCCACAAGGACAGTCCATGTTGCATAAAGGTGTGTTTGATTACCATAATCTATCCTGTCAATTCAAGTTGCAGATGTCTTGTGCACATCTGAAATGACAGTACTGGAGCACTGTGAGAACACTTTGCTCAAAATGAACCATACAATTAAATGCACCCTGAATTGGTCTTTGAAACTAAGCATTTAATGCATTTAAAGTTACACGATTACAGCCTAGATGACTGCAATGTTCACAAAATACTCTCAGACACTGAATTTCCAAACCCATGTGGGCCCGATAATGTTCATATTGCTTACATAACTTAACAGTTTACCAATTCACTAACCAGGTTTACATAGTACTGTAGGAACACAATGAATGTACAGAGGCCCCGAGTGGCCGAAAGCACTCACTGTTATGGATCATTGCAATTTTACCTCTGTGTGAGTTCGAGTCTTGGGTTCAGAAAATGTGGGTATGTGAGAAAGCTTGCCAGTATCTTCTCATGGGTCGGTGGTTCTTTCTGGGGTTTTCCCGGGTTCTACCTCCACCATTTATACTGGCCGCCATGTATAGCCCATCTTGTGCTGAAAAATGGCATTAAACCCAACAACAACAACAACAACAACAATCAAGGTACACTATCTCCCAAACTTTATATCACACTGATTGGACATAATTTATTTTATCCTAATAAAAATTTGTATTAAAATAGAATGGCAAAAGTAGTATGCAGTCCCTAGCTCATAACCCAAAGTCACTTAAAATCTTGATGACATATACTCATTTTCCAAGCTCGATATAAACTGGATAAAACAACAATCTTTCGAGAGAAGCAACAACTGCAGCCAATCAGATTCAAGCTATCTCATTAATATGCACCAATCTCACTATTAACGGACCTGTCTATGACAATGATGATGGAAGCTCAAGGTGTAGCAAACTTCAAATGGATTGGTCTTCAGGGTGGTAACCAGCTCAGCCAATCAGAAACAGTATTACCTCATTTATGCACAGATCTTGCTCCTAACAAAATGCATTAAACATCTTGATAACATAGGATTATTTAATCAAAATCTGATTAGAAATACTGCTAGATTGTTAAAGAGCTCAGCCAGTCAGCAATGTTGAATCAATTAATATGCTCAAAATATCACTCATAATCATACTAAACTTGGACCTTGTTTACACAGGCTGGTCTACCAAGTTTCATCAAAATCCTATTAAAAATACAGTCCCAGTACTGTAAAATAAATTTCCATATCAGTTGCAAGAACACCTCATAAATGTATCCATAAGTTTCAGTCATAATAAAAAATCATTTAAAATTATAACATTATAAGCCTATTTAACAAGTTCGATTAAACCCGGATCATTAATACAGTCTTTTAAGTTGTAAGAAGCTGAACCAATCAAATAAATGTTCACCTCATTAACACGCATAAATCTTTCTCGTAATATGACACATTATATGTATCTGCCAAACTCAGGTCAGAATTATAGTGGTAATAAACCTGGCCAATCAGATGCAACATTACCTCATAAATATATATATATATATATATATATATATATATATATATATATATATATATATATTGCTTACTAATGAAATTGTCCAAAAGCTTGATCATATAAGCATATATTCCAAGTTTAAAAATCTGATCACAAGCATGGTTTTAGAGTGGTAATTAGCTCAGCTGATTAAAACCAAGATACGGTCATTAACAAGTGTGGATCTTGCACTTTACTGAACCCATCTAAGATCCTGATGATATAAGCATAAATTCCAAGTCTGATCAAAATCAATCAGAAATATGGCCTCCTAAGTGGAAACAAGCTCAGCCAATAAAACACAATAACACCTAATTAGTATGCAAGGATCTCATTCATTATTGAACTTGTTCAAGATCTTAATAATAAAACCCCATGTTTAAAGGTTTATCAAAATCAGATCTCAAATATGGCTTCCAAAGTAGCTACAAGGTTAGCCAATCAAATGCAAAATCAAATAATTAGCATGAGTGACTCTTGCTAGATCTTAATGATAAAAGCACATACAGTATATTCCAAGTAGAAACAAAAACTGAATCCAAAATGTGGCCACCTGAGTTGTAACAAAATTAGCCAATCAGATATAAAATGACATCATTAATAAGCATGGCTCATGCTCAGCATCATACTCATGCAAGATTCAGATGACATGAGCCCATATTCCAAGTCAGACTGAAATCTGATCAGAAATATGGACTCTAGATTGGTTAGAAGCAATTAATGACAGATGGATGATGCATCATTGATACAGGTCCACACCATAAACTCACTTGGACTTATGACCAAGAGAGAACAAACTGCAATTCAGTTCTAAACCAGGAAGCAAAATGCCCAAATTTTAAAGTTATTTTTAAGAGCTCTATCACTTATGTAGACAATTAATCAAACATGAATAATAATCAAAGTTTGCTGTATGAAAACCATCGCTAGAGTCTAAGACAGTCTTACAGCCCAATGACTCCTACATTTCAAATTCAAGTACTTAACTTCATGGACTGAGGTAGGGGTCTTATTGTATCTACCAATGAGTAAGTGTTTGTTCAGTCTTTAAACTCGTGCTACAACAACCATTAAGTCTATGAAAATTGGTGACCAACAAAAAATAGTGAATTTATCAATAATCAGGATACAGCTAGTATGTAAGAAATATAAGATCAAGTCCAAGACATTTATGTTTATTATAATTACTGCTGTAACATAAAAACTATGGTGTTTCACCCTGTGATGTGCAGAATATGTTCACTAATAAGTCGAGTCCAACTGCAAACTGAAATAGACAGAGACCTGTTGTCACATAATGTGCCAGCAGACTATACAGATTGTTAGGAGTGATCAGTAGAACCAAAAAGCCTAGACCCTGATCTGCTGGTGCATAATGTGCTAGCAGATTAGGATCTATGTTATTTGCAGTTGGACCTGAGTATATATGGCATCTAATTCAGTCATATGAGAGGGTAATTAGAAAGGAAAACAAACAATCAGTGCCTTGCCTTTATTGATGCATCATCAGATCCTGTAGCAATAAGCTGGCCTGCACAAAAAAAATTATATGAGCCATGTATGAGTGTTTTTTTCCTTCTCAAGATAGATTTTTAAAAAAATAACAAGAATTTCTGTATTGTTACAGAATTCATATCAGTACATGATTCCAGTAGAAAAAAGGTTTTCATTGGCTGTCACAATGGCAAATGATCAATGATACTCCTTTTCACTGACTGTCACAACATCATATAATTAATGATAAACCTTTCATTGACTGTCACAATGTCATCTGATTAATGATAATCCTTTTCATTGACTGTCACAACATCATATAATTAATGATAATCCTTTTCACTGGCTGTCGTAATGTCATATGATAAATGATAATCATTTTTATTGACTGTTACAACATCATATATTTAATGATAATCCTTTACATTGACTGTCACAACATCATATAATCAATGATAATCCTATTCACTCGCTGTGTCTTTAATCAGTAATGTTGTGCAATGTTGAATAAAGACTAAAACAATAGGTAACAGTGACTATATTTTGTACATATGTTCATCATAAGATGCACCAATTTGGTGGCAAAAGATGAACGTGTTGGAATTAGAACCAGCAGACATCAATTTTTAACAATGTTGAGCAAATCAGGAAAGAAGGTCATAGTCACTCAAAGTTCAATTATGTAAGACTGATTACACAGCAAGTTTATTTAATTATAAGTAAAGTAAAACAATAGTTTCAGCCTCAACACGGAGAATTTACAAACTTACAAACAGAGAAGTGAATCTAATAAACTGCCCAAAACTTCAGACTGGACATAACAAAGCATGTGAATAAGTTAACAAACCCATGCATACAAACACAAGCTTACAAAAATTTACAAAGATATATATAAAAGGCAGATAATACTGTAATGTTGTATCTCTTGGTACAGTTAAAGTATAAATAAAATTCCTTTTTCCATACCTGACTGGTGAAATGCTCCAGCCCTGCACGGTCCCTTGTGAGCAGTCACATAGCAAGTTTCATACAATGCAGCTTCTGGCGTGATTGTCTGAACTGGTACAAATAATAAAGTCATTTAGGCTAATGTGCATAAAACAATTTTGTTCAATGTATTGTTGAGAATATTAGTCACATAACAATAGCTGAACTGCATAAAATAACCATAAGTACATTCTATCCAATCTTATTTTATCCAAATTAAGAAGCCACAGTGTCTCAGTAATTAGTGTGATGAACTTGTAACTAAAGGGCTACCGTAGCTTAAAAGCCCAGTCCAACTGCAAACAACATAGATCCTGATCCATCATAGCATATAGTGCCTGCAGATCAGGGTCTATGTTTTTTGTTCTACTGAACACTCCTAACAAACTGCACAGACCCAGATCTGCCGGCACATTATGTGACTGCAGATCTGGGTCTGTGCAGTTTGCAGTTGGACTCGTCTTGTAAGTGAGTATATATGGTACTGTTGGGATCAGCCTAGGATGACAACCGTAATATAGCCTTAGGCAAGACACTATTTCTCTGATCATCAAATAACCTACTATTGTTACCATGCCATAAAACACCAAACTGAACAAAATTTGATCAAATTAATGCAACTATCCTATCATTAAATGGGCTTGTAGTACTTCAAACCACCTAAATAGTCACAAAGACACTTTTCAGTGTCATCAATAACCTGGAAACTTGGGTAACACAAAACAAAATAATTTGATGCACATTGTTTCAGTTGAAAGTCTCAATGACAGACATATTTTTTTTAACTGGACACCCTTTTGACACACCTTCTTTCCCCCATTCCCAATTTTACTGAATAAATATTCAGTATTAAGCTCTGATTAAAACTTTAGTAACCCCATGTGACCCATTATTGTTAGATCACCAGTTATAATAATTTATTCTCATTTAGACGTTCTTTATTTGGTCATTCATTTCTTAAATTAACAGATTCATTATATCTTGGCGCATTACTCCTCAAAATGAGTAAAATTCAATGCATTTGCTGACCAAACACAATCAATTTAGGATTCTGGATTTTGATTTTGATAAAATGTTATTAGTATTTTTGTTTTAATATCACTTTGTTGAAAGATTGAGTATAATACTAAATGTATGTTCAATTTTTAACATTAACCTTTCAAATCCATTTCTCCCTATTTTAAACATAAATACATTGCTTCTCTCGAACCTGCTCCTAACCACATACACATACACAAATACAGACACATGTTCACAGATGATTCGTTATCTCTCTGTCAGTCGTTCTCTCACATACATCACTGACTCAATGAACAGTAGAAAACACAAGTTAATTATATGTAGAAATAATTCCCTTGTTTTCATGAACATAGATGTACACATAACATACATCAAAAATATGCACTGGATCATATTTATTGAACTTTTTTAAAAAAAAGTTTACTGAAAAAGCCATAATACCATAATATTACCTAGTTTCTGTGAAAAACTGTTTTCTATTTTACTCCTGAAACTAAAGTTTCATTCTTCAAGCTTCACATGGGGTTCACCTGAAAACAATGGCACTAGAGGTTAAGGAAACCACTGAACTAGGAGCTATGGTTATATCAGTTACAGTATACACTTACCATCTGTTTCAAATTCTACATCAATTCCTGATCCAGGAGCAACTGGGTCTGGTTTTAGAGCTTTCTGACCTGTCTCCTCTGAAATAAAAAAAATGTGATTTGTTTGTAAGCAGTTCACATGCTACTCTTGCTGTGAGTCTAGAACTACACCATAATGAACAAATCATTATTTTCAAGCAAATGTGAATAAACTATGGAAAGTATGCAACTGTGACCTACTTATGGTGTGACAAACTCAAAGATACAGCTAGACTGCAACTTTCTCAAATTATAATCACACAGGAAGAATTTATAAGTAGAATAAAAGAAATCAAAACTAACAATTTGGACAAACATTTAAAAATAAAGTAAAGACACAGGATAAAACAGACCAAGTGGACAACTTATATTTTGTATACTGAACTATTTAGCTTCTCAAAATTATCATTAAACGATAACATTTCAGCAACATACATATAAATAACAATTACAATAATGAAACATTTATTATAATGAAAATATTTAAGCTCTTGTTAAATTCCTAACACCACAATTTCATGATCTCCAAATAAAATGATCCATGTATTATAGTATTATTTGAATAAGCATTACCACCTTAACAACTGCTCCCCACGGCATTTTATGTACAGGCAATTGTTTGAATTTCTTTCTTGAATTTAAATTAAATAAAATTGAAAATTGAAAATTAACAACTAAATCATGATCATGAAATCTGTGTTTTAGTAGTAGATTTTTTTCCAGGTTTAATGCTTAGTCTGTTTTTTATGTAGTGTGTATATACCCTGATAGAATGGTAAAAGGAGGCTAGCTATAGCACTGCTTATATATTGCGACTGAAATGGTATTGTTTGAAGTTACAGACTTAGGTCAAAACAGAAAGTGTCAACCCAGTGATGCACCTGTGTATACTCAACTTGATATATTTGTTACAAGTATGAGAAGTGCAAGGGGTGGGGATTGTAGTAATGGGATTTTCTGAATAAAAATTCACCTCAGAAGTACTGACTCCAAAAATGATACAGATCTATAAAACCAGTCTCATTTTCTAAGACACATCTGCTTTAGAAATTATGGATTTGGTTTCACTATTGATATGGACTGCACATGACAGTGTAGTAGCAAGATAGGTGAACTTGTCCACTGCAAGGAGGGTTTGTCCATTTCCCATAATAGCAGGTTTTTGTAAGGCTTTCCTTCTGCAGGTTGGTGCATCACCTATCTGTTTGATAATGACTGTGAGACCAAAACTGTCGCAAGCTGAGGAGAAATGGTCCATATTCTGTTGCATGTCAGACTCAGATTTAGCATTTCATGAATGGTGATCAGCAAACAGGCGATCATGTACAGCCACTTCCTGAACTCAGTCTTTGCCTGTAGTCTCCTCAGATTGAAGAGCTTGCCGTCAGTCCAGTATCTGACATCAATCCCAGTGACATAACTATAGAAGGCATTAGCATGGCAGAGAACAAGAGAACATCACAATGGAGAGGGTTGGGGCCAACAAACAGCCTTGTTTGACTCTACTGGTGACGGGGATTTGTTAAGATGTCTCACCATCGTCCATGACACGTGTGAGCATGCCATGATGGAATTTCCAAACAATTACAATGAATTTCTCTGAGCAACTAAATTTTGAAATGATCTTCCTGAGGAACCTATGACTGACTGTATCAAAAGCTTTTGTCAGGTCGATAAATGTCGTAAACAGGTTGGAGTTCTGTTCCTGGCATTTCCACTGGAGTTGATAAGCTGCAAATACCATGTACATGGTCCCTCATCATTTTCTGAAGCCCCACTGTCTCTCAGGCAGGAGTCTTTGATCAAGGTGCTACAAAGGGCAATTCAGCCGAATTTTGGTTGGGATTTTGCCAGCTATTAACAGCAAGGAGATGCTCCCATAGTTCTCACAGGCTTGTCTGTTGCCTTTCCACTTGTACAAGTGAACAATGTATGGATCAATGTACTCCCGGGTTATAGTTCCTTGAGTCCATACTGACTGAAAGAGTTCAATCACTTTCTGTGCCCCTGAGACAGCCGATCAATTGACCAGGGATGGCACTGGCTTTAAAAATGTTGTCAAGAAAAAAAAATCGTCAACCTCAATATTTTGTTGCCAATTTTCAAAATATAGTTATATCCGTTTCTCTCAACATCCTCAGGACCAAGGTAATATTGTTGACGTAAGCAGATATTTATATGGGGGGGGGGAGCTGAAAATAGATTGCAATTTTGCATACAAGTGAAATTTTTAAGAGATGACTTGTCATCAGTTACTAAGATTTACGCTGAGAAAAAAAATGGAAATTTTGATTAAATGAAGACAACTAGTCTGAAATACACCTGTATATTGACAATTACATTCGTGTAGTACAGTCCACGATGTGTTAAATAACATACATATATATTTAAAATGCATGAATTAAAGTATTAGATTAAAAAATTCATGTATTAGTCAAATCCCATTAGAAAACACAACTAAAAGATATATATAAAAAACGGTAGTCCTCGTTTGATCTTCATCCCATTGTCAACAAACACTTGTCATGAAACAATATTCACTCTGATATTTATTATCCAAGTAGCACGTGGCTGTATAGTTGTTTATATGATACATGTACATATACTTAAACTGGCCTTGATTTTGGTCAGCCAGAGACAACTACCATGATGCTGAAGCTACCAAGTGAAAATGTGAACAAATTAAAAGTTTAACATTCCTACTAGATATCCCACCTTCATTTAACTCAATGGCCAGATATCTATTGTTTCAAAATATTGGAACTTTAATTTGGGTTTCAAACCGCCATTGGTAGTAACTGTAAGCATGAACCTTTTTGTTGCAAACAGGAAACTTTCACGGCACAATAAATATGTTCCAATCACTATAAAAAATGAAACAATACCTTCAAGTTTGTTGCTGATTTCTTTGATCAAAGGTCTTTGGCTTGCTTTGACAAAGGTTCATGAGTTATTGAAGGCACCGCTAAAGGCGCTCTTTGAAGGACCAAACAAACAAATACCCTTGTTATTGCTGCATCAACATCAGGTAATTGTAAAACATTGAGGGAGACAGAATTTTTTTTTTCATTTGCTTAGTATGTATACAGAATGAACAATGCTTCAACGTTTACTTTGAAGTTTCAGCAAAACTTTTTTCTGGTACATTTTTCAAAAAGGAAAACAGCTGCCATTATCTGGTAGATTGTAGTCATTTTTGTTCCCACCTTCAGAGGTGGTCACTTGTAGCTAGTCAAGTAGCATGACTATTTGGGTTATATTTACAGCACCGAGTACTAAGGCCAGACATCAGCATAAGCGGATTATGATATAACAATCAATGCCATGTTAGAGTAGTTTGTCAATATGAACAAAGGATTTGTTTATGTAACAATAGATTCCAGTGCAATTTTATATCTAAGTTTGCAGCTTCCTGTCATGGTGCCTTTGAATTTCTCAACTCCAAACCCAAAGACTGTATATATAATTTTTAACAGCCAAAAATGTAGTCGCCAAAAAGATCGCCAGATGGCATATTTTATCGCCAATAAGGAAAAGAAATCACAATTTACGACATTGGTGAAGCCCAGCATGATCCCTGGTTGCCTCCTAACTGCTTGAAGATAAAGAATATAGTTGAGTGTCTGCAAATCTTCGTAGTATCTTTTCTTTTTCAGTGAGCAGTATGGGGCTGTCAGCACTAAGTATTGGAGATCTTCTTGATTAATGTGTCTTCAAAGCATTAAAAATGTTCTTCATGTCATTCCTTTCTGCATATGACTGAATCACATCTGTCTTATTGCCCAGTCCGAGTTTGCATTGGACAGTCCTCTTGTTGTTATTGAAGTCTGCCTTCATTAGATGATGAAGTTCTATCTTCTGAACAGACCTTTAGTAGCATACGTTTCTCATTCAGTACTCTCAAATCATTCTTGATGTTTTTTACATGTTGTGGGACCATGGGTTTTGGATGCAGCTGAGTAGAGTCTCCAAAGTTGCCCAGTTTTCCTCAACCTTCTCAGAGTTCACATCAATTGTTTGTAGTTGGCATCACAGTTCTTTGATAAATGCCTGTTTCACATTCTCCAGTTTCAATTTGGCAATACTGAGCATTTTGGGCACTTTTTGCCTTGTGGTTGCCTATTTGGCAATACTGAGCATTTTGGGCACTTTTTGCCTTGTGGTTGCCTACTAGGCTGTATCTGGATACTAAGCTTGAGATTTTGAACCTGCTGTCAGTCCAGCATTCTGCACTTCTTACAGCCTTTGTGACTCGGACTTCCTGCCTGTCTCTTCTCCTGACAATGATTTAGCCAATGCGATGCCAGTGCCTTAAGCATGGTTGCATTCAAGACATTTTGTTGTGGATTGGCAGGTGAAAGACTGTGTTGGTTATTAGGAGGCTGTGTTCAGTGTTTTTCTTCAGTTAGAGTCCATTTTTGTTGAATTTGCCATAGCCATTTTTTGCCCATAACACATAAGCTTGTCTGCTTTTCAATAATTCTGTGATAGGAGACTATAGGTCTTCTTAAATTTTGTCCTTGATCTCATCTGGGTTCGTCATAAAGGGTGCATAGGCAATGATAATAGTTGCATGTCATTTTCTGGACAAGTATCTTCATACCATACCTAAATTGACTGTTGCTGATAAAACATTACCATAACTATTCATCAGTGACAAACTGAAGCATAAAAGTTCCCAAATGAATTAACTAGATCTTTCTTTCCAAATGAATCATCATAGCCAAGAACAAATATGTGCTACGCATGACATGGATGCATCTATTTTTAGGAAGTGGGACTTTCTTAATATATCCACTCATGTTCTAGCTTCGTAACAACAATCATTGATAAGAATGCAAAATGATTTGTATTTGTCTATATGCCTGTTGTAATGTCAATTGTTAGATATTATTTGCTTCACTGCTATATCATATTTTTATGATATCAGAAAACAACACTGACCTTACAGAAGAGTACTTCCCAAATTCCACCATGTCCCATACATTTCTGACCAATATATTATAATTTTGGCTGAATCTTATATCACATAATATTTAGACAACTGCTTTTGTATAAACTGTATATTTTCCTTAATTTATTTGCCCATTGATAAAATAACCCAGACAATTTAATGAAGTAGTAGTTCCAAGACACTGCAATATCCACCATCACTGCCCCTTGACAGGTTCAGTTATGGTTTCAAACAGATTTTATGAAGAATATACAGCAGACAGCAGTTAAAACACCCAAAAATTAGAAAGTTTTTTTTAATTCTTAAAACACAAATTGTTATTACATACCGATGTTTAGGTTATGAAACAAAAGTTTGTATGACCACAAGTTATTAGTTCTGCATCAATATCTGACAATTTGCCAAAACTGGGTAGGTAGAGGTAAGTTGCTTGGGAAAGGGCTTGTGGTCAATAAACTATTAAAACACATGCCTATAAATGTGCCAGAGTCTGATTGTCAGCACAAGTGATATAAACTCCAGCTATTTGTTGTATGCAATACATTTCTCTTCAGCTACAACACTGAAATACCTAGCTAAGTCGCAATATAAGCCATATAGTCACTCAATGTATCCTTGCTTCCTATGATATCATGGGTGTAATTTTATCATGGTATTGGAAATATTCAGTATTTTTCTTCACAGCACCACCTATTGTTTTTTGGTCTTATATACACTTGATGACCATAAGTTATTAGTTATGCATCAATAGTTTAATTTTAGAAAAATGTCGGGATTGTTGGTGAGTACACTATTTTAAAAATGCACATATAACACCACTGTAAATAACCTGTTAACCAGTTAATCATCTGATAATGTCCATGCAAGAGTCAGATCACATGATTACCATACTTGTCAAGACACAAGAGATGAAATTAGCATGGTAGCACATACAAGTCAAAATGTGTAATATGTCAATGTTGTTGTTTTCTTTAAGTTCTGAAGGCTTTTTCAATCGACAGGTATTGATTTTAAAACATTGTCTTACTTTATCTATTAGACCAACCAATATTAAATGAGCATTTTAAACATGTTTATGAGTTGCATACTCTTGTTTCATAATAAAACCATTTCTTATGCAGTATGAATTTAAAAATTGATTGAATATACATTCTCAAATACAACTATATATATATATATATATATATATATATATAAAGAAATTGATAGAAGAATGCTCTCATGCTCTCAGCACAAAATCCCATCAGAACCAAATACAATAGTAACAGTTTATGAGGCAACACCATCTGTGAAACACCATACTGTAAATATATCAGTTTGCTGCTTGGTTGCTTTCTTTAACATATTCCCTCCAGTGTGTTCAAGTTGATTTACAATTTATGCAACATACTGTATATCAAGTTCCCAACATTAGGACAGGTATATACCACTCCATGATATTTCTGTCAGTATTACTGCATTATCTTAGTAAATCCCCTTGTATAACCTGCAATCTACTTGGTATCTGTTTATCAATCTTTTCCTGCAATCATCATAATGGAAATTAAATGCATTTTAATAAAGAGCAAAGAAAAATAGACATATATAATATCAGAGGTCACGCTACCAGGCGAAGTTGGTGACTAAGTCGCCTAAAAAGTGTAAACTTCACCTTCTTCTGTTAGTTAAGAGGAAATGATTTCACCCTGTGATTTTTTTTAGAGGAACATTGAATGACCATCCCTTTTGAGATGCTCCCTTACCTTGGCCAGGTTAGTTCCACTGTTATGTTACATATAGCTCAAGGTGAAATGTACACTTCAAGCCATCAAATAGTTGGTGTTGATATCAATTACGCCAACAAACAAACTCTTGCACTTTCACAGGCATGTGTTTTTATAGCTGATTGACAATTAACCATTCCTGAGTAAGTTAGCAACTATTACTGCCCGATTTCTGCAAGTTATCCTTTGATGATAAAAACATATAAACTTGTGTTTTGAAACTTAAATTTATGTAAATAGCAATCTGAGTTTTAAGAACAGAATCAGTTACATGAATATATTAACTGCTGCATGTACATTATTTTCTTGATAAAAATCTGTTTGGAACCGTAATGGTGGACATCGCTGTTCTGGGAAGTACTGTTTTATTAGATTGTCTCTTTTCGCAAACCACTGGTTATTTTTTATATTCAGGAAAATATACAATTTGTAAGAAAGCAGAGACTAAATATTACGTTATTAAATATTTAGCTTTGAAATGCAATTATGTAGGTCATAAATATACAGGACAATGCTATGTTGTGGAAGTCGACAAGATGCTGTAAGGTCAAGGTTGTATTCTGAGTTCACGATTTTTTTTGAAGATACGAAGTAAAAAACAAAACAGCAAAGCAAATACTATTTAACGAATGCCTAATGTTACACCAAGCACGCAGACAAATAATAAAATCTTACATCTGCAATCCTATCACTGGACTGTTGTAACGAAACTATAATGTGAGTTGTTACCTTAAGAAAACCCCTTTCTAAAAATAGATGCACGTGCATGTTGGCTATGTCAATTCGGTTGAAAAAAAGGTTTAGTTCATTCATATACCGAGTTTAATTCTTTAGTGTGCTGTCTATGAACAGTTACGTAAAATTTTATTGGCAACCAAGAAATTAAGATGAACAGTATGATCTGAAAGATGTGTACATTTTCTGTATTACACGGTGCAGGGGTTGTTTCAAACAAATTTTGAAATCTTTTCAAATGCCATTATATAATGAACTTTCTGAAAGTAAAAAGAAAAAATCTTGATTAAGGGTAGCTAATTAAGCATTTGTACTAACTTGCAATTACAATACTGTAATCTAGTTACTCAATTAAAATTCATTACAATGTACAGCTTCTGTTGTTCTCTTTTCAAGTAATATTGCCAAAATACACTGAATATGAATATGATAGTTTTTAAACATGCACCACATTTGTTTATAATATACTGGGAAATAGATATATATTGTGTGTTTTACTTTGCTCCCACTTCTCCCTGTTCTGGTCCAACTTCTCCGTGTTCTGTCTAAAAGGAGAAGTCACTTCTTCCTAAAATCCAAGTCTAGCTTGATCCCTGTAATATCTTGAAGGTATCTCTCTTTATTTATTTGTTCACCGATTGCTAATTTTAAGACCCACAATAACACAGAACTTCAATCTACAGCTGAAAAATCACATGGTGAAGTCATTTTTGCTTTTCTAACAGAAGAAGGTGAAGTTTAACATTTCGAGGCAACCGTGATGATAGTGATAAAAATGATAAGTACATATAAATTGTAAATAATACAAAACTCATTGATTTTTTTTTTTAAATTCCATATGTCAGCTTTGTTGTTATACTCTAAAATTCATAATTTTAAATTTCAATATAGAGATGAGCTAAATAACAACAGGCTCCTTCTCTTTCATCCAAAAGTGATAAGAAATCAGTGACACTTGAAAAACATGTTGACCTACCTTTTTGTCACAGAGATGCATCTTTTATAAAGCTACCACAAACTGAGAAAGAAATAAAAATTCAAGTCAAATAACTTGAAACAATGAAAATGTATTAATTTTTTGCGTGAGATTAAGCCTTTAAAACTTATTTGCAACAATTATTTCCACTGATTCTTTTATAAAAACAAATAATTTAATATTCTACACTAATCTGAACATAAAGTTTCAAACCTTCCTCAATTTTTAGCCCCATTTTTAAGAGTTTAAGCAGTCTCTCTGAGGGTGGTGTCGCAGCTGTTGTTCTGGTAACATTTGACAAACTGTTGGCCACTGACAGGTAACCATCGTATGTCAGCTGGCTGAAAGGTAGGTGTACATAAAAGTTATTATGCTCTTTACTATTAACATCAATGCTCAATAATACTGGTTATACAATACCATCAATGCTTGACAATACCTGCAAAACAATTAGCATCAAATTCATGATGATACTTGTAACACTATTAACATGAATGTTTTATAATACCAGTAATACATCACTGCTTGATGATATTGGTAACAATATTAACATTATTGCTTGACAATACTGGTAATACAATTGGCATCAATACTTGATAATACTGGCAATACAATTATCATCAATGCTTGACAATACCTGCAATACAATTAACATCAATGCTTGACAACACTGGTAATACAATTATCATCAATGCTTGATGATACTGGTAACAATATTAACATTATTGCTTGTTGAATTAGTCTAAAAAATTTCTTGTACAGGAAGGCATTTATAATGAACAAATACCTGGATTGTCGTATTACATTGTCTTTTTAGATTTATTTGAAAAGTAAGGAGGTGGATGTTACCAATCCCTTTTGTTTTTCACTGTCACATAATAACACATGAATAAAAGACAAGCTTTTCACATAATTTGGCTTTGGATTGGACATACACTCATAATCGCAAATGTTGAGCAATTAAAACTGAAAATTATGGATCAGGTCAAGGCACATTTCCCAAAATTGTCCTTATATATACCACATAAATTTGAAAATTATGCCTCAAGAACAGTCTGGTTATATTCATTAGTAACTGCTTGAGGAATTAACACCCCCAAAAAAACATTCCATTACCTTATACCATTGTCTTATATGTATTCATTATATACACTGTAAAAAAAATTGCTCACTACTTGAAAAAAAAACAACTATATTTGCAGGCAATAAAAGTTGTTTGCACTTATTATGAGCAAAAACCATGAAAATGATTACATTTTGTTTGCTAATTTGTGATCTCTGATGCTTTGACCTTCACAAAAATACCATATTTATAAACCTGAGATGAAGTTTTAAATTTGGCCTGTTAACAAGCATTATCCTTAAATTTTGGTAAGCTGCTCCCCAAGAAAACCACAAACTGTGTTGGCCTATTCTGCGCGTTGGGTAATTCTGCGCAACGATATATCATTTCTGTAAACATTGAATCATGTGTTGTTTTTGGTCAAAAATCCAATTTGTATCATGAAAGAACGATCGTTCTTTAATTAAGGAAAGTGATATCCATTAAGTGCACAAAAAAAAAAACCCATTTCTATTCTAAATGCGTATGAAAATGTGATTTTAAGTGTCAACATGAAGACCCACTCCATGACCTTC